>BJBW01004783.1:3263-41075 GCA_004320125.1 Scolopax mira
GCCACGGTACCAGACCAGGATGCACTGCTTGGGCTCAGATTGTCACAGACCGGGGAGCCAGGGCTCCCCTGGGGATTGTATCTGCCACAGGCTCTCCCTGGAGCAGAGCCAGTCTGCGTTTGCAGTGTCACACAATAGGGGGGCAACTACAGCATCCACGTGCCTGCGTGCACCAGTCCAACGTCCTCACACACATACATACATCCACACAATTATGTGGTTTTTTTTTTCCTCCCCCCCTGCAGGCCAGTTCCCACCTAGCCCAGCCCGCTGACTGCAGAAAACCACAATTATGTGGTTTTTTTTTTCCTCCCCCCCTGCAGGCCAGTTCCCACCTAGCCCAGCCCGCTGACTGCAGAAGAGAGGTCTCCTGAGCTCCTGGGCATGGTATCAACTCTGGTGGAGGATGGCTGAGGGTCCTGCAGGCTGTCTAAGCCCTGAGTGATGGAGAACAGGAGGCACAGGTTCCAGCAGCACCTCCTTATCCCACCCCTCTCCTCTCCAAGGAGTGACACCCCCACCTCTAGTCCCCCCTCATGCTCAGCATCAGTGGCTGGAATCCCCTTGAGGTGAAGGACATGTAGTGGAGGTACGGAAGGAAAACAGCAATACGAGTATTATCAAATAAGAGGAAGGAAGGGTAGGTCCCCAGCTGAGGCCCCTGTCCCTCCCTTCCCCCCAATCCCCTGTGTACCCACTGCCCTGCTCAGTGCCACCAGGCTCAAGGGTGGATGGGGACCTGGGGGTGCTGCAGGGGTGCTGGAGCATTGCCAGCTCTGCGCTCCAAGGCCAGCTGCATGCTCCAGATGCTGAGGGGCCTCATGTAAGCCAATGAGCGGTAGACTTTCTTCTCCCGGTAGGCCTCTGGTGTCTGGAAAGCCATTCCCAGCCTTTCCCACACTGTTCGGTAGCAGCCTTCTGCTGTACGGAAGCCTTCCTCCACCAGCCCCTGCAGCAGAAGGAAGAAAATCATCAGCCCATCCACAGAGTGGCAAGGAGATAGCAGGTGCCAAGGGGTGTACAGCATCACCACTCACCTCCTGGATCATGGTGGCAGCCAAAGCATAGACCACACCAATCCACACCTCATCAGACTGCACACTGGAGGTGTCAGGCACCCCATCGGGTCTCATGCCATTCACTGCTCCCATGGTACCACCAGCAAAGCCCATGACATTCTTCTCAAAGATGGTCTTGAGTGCACTGACAACATGACTCTTGGGGAAAACCTGCGTAGAGACAGAGAGGGCCTTGGGTTTAGCATCCATGCAGTCCCTTCAGGATGGTTGTCCAGGGAGAACGGTTAGATTTTCCATTAGAAAGAGGTTAACACTGCTCGCTAGGGAACTAGTCACCTCAGGAAAATAACAGAAGGAAGTAAAAAAGCCTCTTTCCCCTAAGAGACAAAAACAAAACCAAACCGAAGAGAACACAGTTAAAGCAGTTGCTCAACAGAAGAGTAGCTGAAGTAGTTGCTCAAGAAGAAGAGTAGCTGAACTCATTCCAACTTCCTCCTAAAGAGGCTGATAGCTCATCCAGCTACTGTGCCTCCATCAACAGCCTCTCACCTTCAGTCACTGGCCAAAGCCCCCCATCTCACAGCAGTTTGCTTTGGAGACCTGGCCAACGTGACCATCCTCATCTTGGTTTATGTTCACCACTGGTTGCTTCTTAGGCTAACAGCTATTTGAGGCACAGATTTTCTTTTGTTAACACCATTGTGGTATTCCCTCAGCCCACCTACATCAGCTACAAGAGTCATTGCAATACCTACAAGAGATGGGTCACTGGCCAGAGGTGGCCAAAGGATGATCTGGGATCGTGAGGGTGGAGGTATCTTCCTGCCAAAGGGAAAGATTATGTAAAAGTCAGTCTGATGACACTAGAATACTTCCTGCAGCTGCAAAGTGAATGCTGTGGATAACAGTATGTTCATTTGGTTAAATGCTGGGAATCTTGGTGACAGAAAAAAAAAATCTGCTTCAGGTCAGGGGAAAAACAAAAACAAAGCTGAGTTTTGAGTGATTTCAAAAGGACTGCATTAAGATGGAAAGCTTCCATACACAACTCAAAGTATTGGCAATGAATCTAGAAAGCGTCAGCACAGTATAAGTCACTGCCTTGGTAGGAAAAGCAAAGCTCAGGACTCTGATGTTGCAAGGGGAGAGGGCTGGCTGGTCTCCATCCCCCTAACGGTAAGAAAGCCACAACAAGAACTTTTACAGGTTTCCTGACCAAGATCAGGAACAATTTCACAGAGCAATCATGACACCTACTTGCAAGAAGGGGAAGAGCCGGGCAGCTGCCAGCTCATCAGCACAGCCTGGGGACGGGCCAGGCCTTTCTTGCCAGCCTGGTGCCACCAGAGCCAGGGGAGGCGGGAGGTGTGACGACACCAGACAGGAGCTTGCCAAGGTAGGCTGGGCAGTCCAACCAGACAGCTTTGGTAGACTCAAAAGAAAGGAAACAGATCCATTTTGTCTACATTAAAGCCAAGTATCTGACACAATCATTTTTCCTGGTGTGATTCTGGAGATAAGCCACTGTTGGGCAGGAGTCCTCAGAGGGGTGGCACAAGGCAGACATCTCTGGCAGTTTCTTCTGGACTAGGGTCACAGGCTTTTCCTCTTTTGCATTTCATTACTGATCTGCGTACGCAGCAGGGCGCGTTAATAAGGTTACAAACAGGAATGCTGACAGCCAGGCAAGGGATCAAAATACAGGGAAGAAAACCTCAACAGTCACGGTAGCAGAAGAGGGAAAAGTTCACAAGTCCCATCTCCAGGGAGGTCAAAGCTCACCCAGCCAGAAGAGTATCACCTTCAGCAATAAAAGTCCAAGGCGATGGAAATGCAAGTGACACTTTCTGACTGTGCTAGGATTGCCGTTTGCCCGAAAAAGGGATGTTTGGGCATTACTGCATGAAGTCTAGGTCAGAAACCTGCCTGGAGCTCCGGGCACAGCCCTGGTCCCTTTAGTCTAGGGACCACACTAGGATAAATGCAGGAAGGCACAACCAAGCGCCCATTTCTCACTAAATCCCATGGCACTAAGCACAAGCTGCTGCCAGGAAACATCACTGGAAGCTCCACTCTGGTACCAACAGACAATGAAATGGTCCATCACCCTCACACAGCCAACAGTCAGTCCTTCAGGGAAATTCCTTGAGTCACCCAAAGGGTTTGCCTGCCCATCACCACCAGGGAGCGCTTTGCTCTGACAACTGCCTATAGGTCATAAATATTCCTCAGGAATCCTCAGAAATCCTCCACTTTCCAGCTCTGTTCGAGGTGCTGCACCACCAGCAGCTGCTCTTACCATCCCATTAGACAAGCGGAGCCTTTAGCCAACTCTTCTCTTGCAACTGAAGAGCAACAGACTTCAGGGCCCCAAATAAACCTCAGGACCCTCGGATATTCATTTAGGACTTTAAACGACATATGGAAATTTTCACACACTTTTTTTTCCTCTCCTTTTTAAAGAAATAGTACCTTGTCAAGGGCAAAACCCAGCAAGACCTTCCTCCAAGCATGCCAGAGTAGACCCTGATTACACAGGCCTGCTGCATAGCCTTTCCCTGAGCAGATTTCAGTTCGAGGCATGTTGCACCCATACACATCCAACAGCTTCCACCCAAGCACACACACAGCTGCAGGGGAGCAAGCTGGAGACCCTGCACCAGCCCCTAAAGCTATAGCCACACAGCATGTGCCAGCACCTCCAGGAGCAGGTCACCCCACCCTACACCAGGTTGCCCCTTTTCTCACCTCAAACTCCCCTTGGTCCAGACCACAAGCCCCAAGAAACCACTGCCCAGCACACTGGTCTGACATGATGCTGCTGGAGGTTTCACTCCCACTGCTGTCATAGTTGTAGTATTTCCCTGGAAAAAAAAAAAGGCAGGAAACAGTTTTAAATCCATAGTTTAGGACTCCAGTGTGTGCTGTCCCTACACTCCACCCCATGAGGCAGAAGCATGCCAGCTTTTATCCAGAAGACTCTCCTCTCTTTCCTTTCCCAAACCACTATAACCTTTCTGTTCCCTCCCTGATAGTGGATCCATTCCCTCTGCCTGAAGGGATGGTATCTCCCCTCCTGCTCCCATCTCCTGCAAGGTTCTATGACCCAAGGAGGGGCCGCCCCCCTCCCAAGAGGCACATGGCCATCTCCCACCAGGGAGCACCCACCGTTCCAGAGCATCCTCTCAAACGCCTCCTTGCCCTTGCTGAGGATGTCTGTGTATTTCTGACGGGTTTCAGTATCCCCCAGCACCTCTGCCATCTTGCACATGGTGCAGACAGCTGCCAGCCACAGCCCGCCACAGTACGCACTGCCAGAGCAAAAGGAGAGCAGTGTCAGCAACATGGGTCACCCCACAGGTTGCATGGGGCTCCCACAAGAGATGGGGAAACACAGTCCCACCTCTGAACAACCTCCCTACCCCACAGTCCTCATCTCCACCCTCCACCTACTCTCTTGCTCACCTGGCTCCATTTACCACCCATGCATCGTATGTCTGGTCCGCAAAGCCACCGTTTTCAATGAGGCCATCATTATCTGTATCAAACTTCAGTTCTGACTCCATCACGGCCTGTGGGAGAGGTGGGATACAGTCACACAAGCCCCTGCATTCTGCCTGCCCCTCACACTCTGCTCAGGAGCATCCATCCTCTTGGGATGTTGCAAGGCTCCCAAAGGAATTGAGAAGAAGATGCCCCAGGATCTGGTCTCCTCCCATTACCTGGCAAACTGGCCACATGTCCCGCAAGTAGAGGGAGTCATGTGTCAGGTAGTAGTCACGGTACACCTGCAGCACAAACTTCAGGTTGAGGTCTTTCCAGTCAGCTGTGTCATGCATCATGTAGGCATTGACACGCTGCCATGGCTCATCACCTGAGTGAGGACAAAGCAGATGCAGTAAAGCAGCTAGGAACAGCCCTTCTCCTACCCAGGAGCAAGGTCCAAAGGGTGCTGTGATCAAACAGTCTGTCCCACCCTGTGCCATCTACAGTGAGAACAGCCTTCCCACTACTGCTCAGCTTCCCTCTCTCCCTTGTACAAGCTCCATGCAGTATGGTCTTTGTCACCACCCTGAGCTTTTCATTCTCAGAAAACCGTGCATTCCATGCACCACGTCTGTTCCATGGCTTAGGAGTTAACTACCCCGAGAAAGTTGTGTGAGCAGCCCTGCAACCCTCTGCCCTCCAAAATGCCCAGCCAGACCCCTCACCTGGGTCCCCAATGTCATGCGGCACCACATTCTTCAACTTCACCTGGGCTGTCTGACCACACATCAAGTACTGCCGGGGCTGCACATCCTCATTCACCACTGTGACAGCTGGAGAGGACACAGAGCAAGAGACATGACAAAAAGCTTGCTGCTGCAGTGCCTGCTGCCTAAGAACAGGCACAGGCAGGGACACCAGCCCTTTGGGGTTCTGGCTGCAAGACTGTGGTCCTCTCCAAGGGGCCCGAGGGGACACCAGGCTGCTCCCAGTCTCCTCTCAGCAGGAAGCAGCAATTCCCTCAGCAACTGTCACCAGCCCCTTAAGCAAGGTAGTAGCAGCATCCAGAGCTGGGAGGGAACCCCACTGGGCTCAGCCCTCCCACAGCCCAAAGTGCTGTGCTCCACCATGACCACAGACACTATTTAGCAACCTCCAAGCCCGCCTAAAATAACAGGGTCTGCAAACAGCTCCACATGTTTACTCTGCCAAGGAGCACGGACAGAGCAAGGGACTCCCCCAGGGCAGGTAGAGCCAGCTGTGCACCCCCAGTGTGGCAAGCAGACATCCTAGTGTCAGGCAGAGAGATGCTGAGAGGCAGCAGCATTGGAGATTTGCCAGTCCTGGGCCCAACAGAGGAGCTGGAAGGGGACACTGGCTCCATGGCACAGATTTCTATGGCAGATGGTGTCCCAAACTAGGTGAAAACATCAGCTGGCATCAAGCCAAGGTGTTCTGGGTCACTTACCAATGTCATACTGCAGGCTGATCTGCAGCTTGGGCCACAGCATGACAAGAGCAAAGGAGGCGTAAAAGTGGACATCGTAAGTGTTGTACATCCGGTACTCCTGGCCTGGAAGGACCAGAGAGATGGTGAGGGATGGGAGACCTGCCACAGGGAGGGTAAAGAATGGGCAGGTCCTCCCTCCCACACAGCCCAGGAAGGGGGGCTCTTTTGTTACACAGACAGAGGCTCCCATTAGAAGTGGGGTTTTATTCTCTATATATAGTATCCAGGGTCTGGAGAAGACCTCCTGCCATATCCTGCAGGGCTTGGTCCTGCAAGGAGCTTTACTCCTTACCCACCAGGTGTGAAAACCATCCCCATAGCAGGTTAAAAACACCTGGTGACAACAATGGGAAGGGGTTGAGTTGGGACCATCATTCACATCCCTGCGAGTTACCTTCCAAATAAGCAAACCTTCCATACTCCCGCAGGACAGGGAGCAGGTGGGAGAGGCAAGCCCCCGCTGGCCCCTGCACGTCCTCAACGCAGCAGTCCGGGGGCAACTCCACCCAGATGGTCCCCCCATCCGTCATGAAGTACAGCTCATTGAAGAGGGCTGACTTGTACCAGGAAGGCAGCTGGCTGCAAGCAAGAGGGAAACTTCAACCACAGCAGCCCAGGTGGTGATCCTCCTCCACCTCTGATCAGCCCCAGGAGGCCACTGGGAAGATGGTCCACATCTACCTTACCTGTTCTCCAGGATGGGCTTCTGCCAGGCTTCGATCTTTTTCTCCCACTCCTCACAGTTTGTCAGGGCATGATGGGAGAGGGCAGGAGCAGCATCACCTCTGCTGCCAAAGAATCGGGTGTACCGCCTGTGGAGGTGGGGTGTTGGTGAGTACACCACAGGCTCAGTCTGTAAAGTCTACCCGGCCACCAAAGAGGGGCTGGACTACTGGGGAACACTAGAATACCACAACTGCTGGTGATAGGGGAGCAAGGGGGCTGGGGAGAGGGTCCCCTCTGTGACCTGGCAAGGCCATGGCCACAGGAAGTAGGTGACAAGGCTCTCCAGGCAGCACTCAAGCCCAGAGTCAGGGAGAAGGGTACATTGGGGACATGAATAATTGAAGACAACCCACCCACCTGAGGTGCAACTTCTCCTTGGAGCCAAAGTGAACACGGGGCATGTCCCAAGCCAGGGCCAGCTCCAGTGTCCTGTGTCCATGGGCAGGGACACTGCAGCTGGCACACACCGCTGCCGCTGTCACTTCCCCTTTCTCTGTTGGGCTGCTTTTACCTGCCAGGACAACAAACAAATAAGAAAAAAAAAAACTATTCAGAAGTGACCAAGGAAGTCTATAGAGGGGTTTGACTGATGCTCCCACAGACCCCAAATGGGACAAGACTAATAGGGCATGTCCCTGCCCCCTTACAACTCTGAGGCTGTACCCTCCAGGTTGCCAAGGATGACATTACTGCACATGAGTAACTGCTTTTTGTAAGCAGGAAAAAATACCTGCCATGGGTGGAGGGGTTTAAAAAAAAAAAAATTAGTCGTCATCAAAGCAGAGGAACAAATCGGGCAGGAAAAGCCACCAGGCACGAGTGGAAAGGACGAAGCACCCCATGACTTTGTAACAGCGCTGCACTCAAAGTGTGACTTTCTAGTGACAGTCATCATTTCCAGCTTTTTTGCAGGGTGCCTGAACTGCACCCGCATTTTAGAAAAGCCCTGAGGTGGCTGGATAATTATAGGCTGGCTCTGACATGTACCAGGTAAACTCATTAGAGCAACAATTTTAACAGCAGAACAGATCTTGGCTACAATAATGCCTGACATGCACAGAGGAAAACCACATCCCAATAGCCTGGAGAGCTCCGAGCACACCTAGGCAGGAAACTCAGTTTTCCGGAAATATTTATGTAAACAACTTATTTACATAATTTAAGCTTCAAGAAATCTTGTAATGTCCCAGCACCAGCATCAGTAGTTTGTCAGCATCATTCTTGTTCAAAAGCTGCAGAGACATTAGGCAAGTGGTCCCCTTTGGAGGTTGGCAGCAAGGGCTAGCAGATGCCACCCTGCTTTAAGGCTTCTGCCAACGGAACAAGAAGACAACTGAGGATGGTGTGGAAGTATCACAGGCAATACCAGAGCCTTCAGGGAACTGATGTACTACACAACAGGACAGTAAGATGGCAGCACCAAACCCCAAGGACAGTTAAATGCCCACAAGAATAAATCTGACAAGAAGCACCTTGCAGATCTGGCTGTTGGATCTCAGGGAAGGTGGCTGGGCATCAGCCTGGCTACTCAACAGAAGTCCCAACTCAGCCCACAACACTACACAAACTATCAAGATACCTGGATGTATAATTAATATAATCAAAAACAGACACCAAATGGTGCTAATAACTTTTGCAGAACCACAACGAGCACAGCATGACAAGCAACAGAAAACTCAGATACAGTCTGAAGCTGGGAATGAGCCACAGCATCACCAAGAACATTTGGTGATAGCACAGAGGTGGCTAGAGGAAGGGAAATCTGCCCTTGCTCGGGTGCTCTGTGGTTTGCAACCAGCATGGCCCCCCCATTACCCCTGCTTTCTCTCCACCCATCCCACAGAGACACTCACCAGCAGGGGAATCCAGCCTGCCATCCTGCAGGAGATCCTGCCACACCTCCCTACCCGATCCCATGGGATTGAATGCCGTGAGGTAGGTGACTGTCGTGCCAGCCTGGAGAAGGGAAGGTCATCATCAAGGACTGGTACTTCTGAGGCATAGATGCATACCTACCCTCCCAACCTGTGGTGGTGTGCTCTTCCCCTTCACCCCCGCAACTCAAGCCATAACCATCAGTGGGAGCTGCGATGAGTTCCTCCCTCCCTGGACTTTGGGACTGGCAACACAGCCAAAACACTGTCTGGAGTGGGGATCTAGATATTTTGTTCCCATGTGAATAACACCATAAGTCAATTATCTTACTCTATAAAGAGTGGACAGTCCAAGAGCCCTTTGAGCTCTCCTGCACGGAAGTGGGCTGCAAGCCAGGATCTCCCCTGCAGTGGGGACACTCCCTTAAGGTTAATCCTTGAGGTTTAGAGGTTCCTTGCCACAACAGATTCTTGGCAAACGATTAATAGCATGCTGAACTTTGAAATCTTAGCTAACTGATATAAAGGACTGATTGCGCATATATAATCCTTTAGACATAAACCATAGACCAAGTCTGGGACTTGGATCCAGCCACACCCAGACTCCCCTCTGAGAGGGAGTTTAGAAAGCAAAGGAGATCCTTTCTGAACTTGTGACTCAACGTGACTTTCTGAACTTCAGACTTTGTCTGACCCTGTCTTCTATGCAATAACCAAGTGTACCTTGCCACTGAATCTTGTAAAACACTGTCACATTCACTATAGAATTTTGTTAAACCACTCTTTTATATTAATAAATACTGCACTGCTTCTCTCTTATGAGCGGTTAATTACTCCATCCGCAACACAACCCAAACAACTCTGGGATCCCAGACTCACTCCCTGCATGCTGCCCAGCAATGCTCACTCTAAATACTTGCCTACTGTCCTGCAGGCTTCATCCAAACCTTCTCTCCTGGCATCCACCCCCAGAGAGGGTGCCCTCAGGGGAACTATGATCCCACTTCTGTTCTGGCTGAGCAGAAGACCAGTGCCAACACCAACCCATTTCCCACCCATCGTTTACCAGCTACCTGGAAGCAGGACCCCCACACTCAGCAAGGCTGTACAACCCAGCAGGAGCCACACCATGCCAGCCCTTTACCTTCTCCCAGGCAGAGATAGCAAAGGTGAAGGGGTTCACACTTGTGCAGTGGTGTAGCAGGACTCCAGCAACCCGCTCCCCCTGCTTCTCAAAGGTGAAGGGCTCATTCCAGTGACCCCCACTCCTGTCCTCCTTTGTTCCTATGCCATTCTGCAAGCTGAACATGATGGAGACGTCCACGTCCTCGTCCCTTCCATTTTCCACCTCCCAGATGAACACTGCCACTGGCAGGCTGGAATCCTAGGAGAGACAGGCAACAAGGTATATAGGGCTGGTGACTCCACAGTTGGCTGTTGGAGCATTGCTTCTCCCACTATGGGAGAAACCGTGTGGGATGCAGTGGGAATTAGAGCACCAAGAACAACTTGGTTTTGAGTCATAGAATCAGAATGGTTTCAGTTGGAAGGGACATTAAAGATCATCTCATTCTAACTCCCTGCCATGAGCAGGGCCACCTCCCATCAGATCAAGTTGCTCAAAGCCTCATCCAGCCTGGCATTGAATAACTCCAGAGATGGGGCATCCACAGCTTCTCTGAGCAACCTGTTCCAGTGTCTTACCCCTCTCACAGTAAAGAATTTCTTCCTGATATCTAATCTACATCTCCCCTCTTTCAGTTCAAAACCACTACCCTTCATCCCATCACTACAGGCTTTTCTAAGAAGTCCCTCCCCATCTCTCCTGTGGGACACCTTTAGGTACTGGAAGGCTGCTATAAGGTCTCCCCAGAGCCTTCTCTTCTCCAGGTGGAACAATCCTAACTCTCTCAGATTGTCCTCACAGCAGAGGTGTTCTAGTCCTCTGATCATCTTTGTGGCCCTCCTCTGGGCCCTGTTCTAACAGGTCTATGTGCTGAGGACTTCAGAGCTGGACGCAGTGCTCCAGGTGGGGTCTCACCCAAGCAGAGTAGAAGGGTAAGTTGCCAAGCTGGGGAGCAGCAGCAGTGAAATTTGGGGGGCAGGTCAAACAGAATTCAGGTCACAAGCCCCTGGGTGAATACAGAGACAGGAGGCAGCATTTAAGGCTCAGACAGGTGTCTCAGCACCCGCCTGCTCAACAGGTTGACACACGCTCACGTGCTTCGCTGGGGTAAGAGGAAGGTCAGACATGTCAGCAGCGCAGCCCGCGCCCTCACCCCAGGCTGGGAGTGAGCAGGAGCAGCGAGGCACCCTCTGCTGCCATTCCCAGCTTCCGCATTGCTGAGGGGGTTCCTCCTGCCTGGGAGCATTGCTGAGCGGAGACACGGGGAAATGTTGGGAAAGCCCAGCTGGGAAAGCCCAGCTAATAAGCAGCTCTTCCCTTGGGGATGGCAGGCAGAAAGGCAGCTAAAACACTCTCAGGAACACCCAGCTGATAAGCCAACCCACAAGTACAGGCTGAGCGTTTCCCAAAACGCTGCCACTGGATCCTCTGGGCAGTAAGGCCACAGCTCTGGACCTGCCATTCCGGGTAGACAGGAGCTGTGACATGGGACAAAACCAAAAGCAGGGAACAAGCAGTACAAAGAGTCAAAGCACAGGTCAGAAGGGAAAGAAGCAGCAGCCAGAGCTAAGCACAAGGGAAAAGGGATAACCCTTCCAGGACCTACTGCCCCAGGAGGGGCAAAGCCTTCCAGGGTCCTGTTGCTACACACCTGGCAGCTGGCACTAGAGACAGGGCCCAGGGACAGAACAGACCAGGCTGGGAAAGAACATTATCAAGGTGGCAAGCCTGGTTGTCTTCAGGCAATGCTCAGCTGGGCAGGAGGGACAAGGAACTCCTCTACTGCATCATGCAATGCTCAGGGGTCAAAACTCACCAGCTCCAAACCTCTGCTACCAACACAGGTCACACAGTACAGCCCCATCTCTGCTGTGCCAACCCCTTCCCCCTCCCACATCCCTGACAACCTGCCCCATACCAGCCATGCTGCTGCAGCACGGTGCGGCCCCGTGCTCCCACAGGACAGGATGCAACCAGCATGGAGCCATCATCTCCTCACCTTATAGTCGTGGGGGATGACAGGAGAGACCTGGCGGCAAGTGAGCACCACATTTTGCCCTGGGAGCTCATAGACCATCCAGGCACGGGGGTACAGGGCATGGTAGAAGGCATAGTGGCCACAGTAGCCCCAGTTCCAGCCTTGCAGGGTGTTGGGTCTCTCCACAGACAAGACCTGCTGGTAAATGGTCTGTCCTTTGCATCGCAGGCACACTGTGAACTGGGGAAGAGAGGAGCATACAGAGGGGGTGAGATGTGCTCAAGAGCAGATGCCCCAGCCACCCCGGCTGCTGTGGTGCCACTCGCACCCCTTGCAGACCCTGCTGCACCTACCTGGTCGGCGATGACTGTTTCATAGTGATAAATGCCAGGGTTCAGCTGCCAGCGGCAGAATTCACCCCGCCAGCCACGGGTGATGGTGCCTCCCCCGATCCCACCCAGCGGGCACCCTGGGAAGGAGACCAGAAATTAGCATCCCCATTCCTCCCCAGGGTTGGACCAGATCCCCCATGCAACTTGGCTCTGCTCACACTCCAAAAGATCCTTGGCCCTGCAGCACCTTGTCAGCCCCACATGAATCCCTGCCCAACCAGCACACTGGGCATTGCACCACCCCAGCACCCAAACTGGAGGCTGACCATAGATCTGCTGCAGAGGAACGGCACACAGGAGGTCAATGAAGGCAGGCTTCTTCTCTATGCGCGTCTTCTTGTACCACCACCTGAAGTATCTGCAAAGGAAAGAGAGGTATGAAAGACAGAAGCAGGCATCCCTATCCCTTCAATGGCACTGCCCAGGACATGACCAGCACATGTTGCAGCCTCCCCTCCTGTAGAGATGTACCATGGGAACTTGTGTCCCAGGCCACGAGGGGTGGTAGCCCCCAGCATCCACCTGCAGCACATATCAGTCAGGAGACATGAGCAGGTAAAAAACTCGGGCAGCTCAGTGAAACAGAGAGCTCTAGTACTCAAGAGCTGGGCTCCCAGCTCATGCAGGGGCAAGAGGCTTTCCCAGATGCCCATGGAGAAGTGGAATGCACTCAAGGACCACTGCTTCCACCACCACATCCATGCCTGGTAGGGTACATCCAACCAAAGAAAGCCTGGGAGGTGAGGCACAAGCCCAGAGAAGCCATATGCTGCTCCAGGGATTTGGTCTTGCTCTTCCACCTCCACATCCCCATGGTCATACACAGCCCTGCCACATCCCACTGCCATGCCCCCAAGCAGGGTGGGCAGGTGGCACAGGCCAGCCTTACCCCGGAGGGAGGTGATGCTTGCTGTCTACAGCTGGCAAGATCTTGGTGCACCAGACATGGCCCATCAGATAAATTTTGGGAATCAAGACACCCAAACAGGAGCACACCTGCAGCTGGGTGTGCCGGCACCACTCCGGGCGAGAGGAGCAGGGCTGGGCTCCCAGTCGGCACCCATAAAGGACAGACTTTTGCTAATGAACCGCCCCAAGTTAGATCTTCCACACAGAGACAATTAGCCTACAGAAACCAGCTACCAGACCGGAAGAAGCTGCTGAACTTCTCCCCCCTCCCTCCCCCCCGCCAGGTGAACAGACAGGTAATACCCAACTGGTGGCTCCGCAGCTCTAGGTGCCAGGAGGACAGCAGGGGGGCACAGCAACCCCCACAGTGGGCAACATCCTTGAGTCACCTGCAGGCACTAAGGCCATACTGCCAGAAGGAGAAGGCCAAGGCCACCCTAACCAGGAGCCCAGAGCCTGTCCTGTACCAGCAGCTCAAGGGACGGAGAGCCCAGGGGGTGAGCAATAGGTGAACACTAGTCCCACAGGACATGGTACTCCATCTCCACGGGGGCAGCAAGGGGGAGCAGGCTCTTCCACGACACTCCCTGCTCCTACACTCCTCTCCACCAAAAACAACCCACACTTGCCTTTTTGACTGGACATTGACCTTTATTCACCAACATCTAAGGTCACTAAGATCCCTCCCAGGATGACATTTTCCAAGTTGCAGTCCCACAGGACCAGACTCACAGGACACTCCCCATTCCCACGTACTCACCTTCACGTTGGACTGTTTAAAAGGACATTTTGCCTGCAGAGGTTCCAGGGCACCACAAGAACCAGCCTGTCCTGCGTGACCACCCTGAATCAAGGGCCTGCCACTATCTCCCAGCTACATCTGCTGCAACTGCTCTTCTCCCAGTTGAGGCAGACCCAGCTTTTACACTGCAGAGGCGAGGTTTTTGGCAGCGTCCTTTCTCTCTCAAGGAAATTATTTTATTCCCCCCCCCCCCCCCCCCCCCCCCCCCCCCCCACTCCTGCCCCACATCCCCCAACATCCTCCAGCCCTCCCCAACCGACTTCTCCTGCCCCACACTTTCCCTGCCCCACATCCCACTCCTGCCCCACATCCCCCAACATCCTCCACCCCTCCCCCCCCCCCCCCCCACCCCCCCCCCCCCCCCCCTCCCCCCCCCCACCCCCCCCCNNCTCAAGGAAATTATTTTATTCCCGCCCCCCCCCCCCCAACCCAGCATCAGGAAACCAACCCAGCTGCTTCCCCAGCAGGTTTCTGGAGACAGGAAATTAAGGTGCCCAGGTAGAGTGGCCACAGCACCACCCCGCAGGGCATCCTGGCTCCTTGAAAAGGAGGTGACAGAGCAATTTCAAAAAGCAGTTTTTCCAGGAGTGGGGGAGTTTCGGGATCTACAGCCAGTTGCTGCCCAAGCTCTTTTGCCATCTCAATAGCAAACTCTTCCCTAGAATCACAAAGGCCAAGAAGAAAAGGTGGCCCATGCCCAGTTGCTGGCTACTAACAGCTCTGCCAGGCTTGCAGAGTAACCAGGACAGAGTCTCTGTGTTCTGCAGCACAAAGAGCCCTGCCAGGGCCAGAGGGCATTTCTTTCCCTTAGAGTTGGCAGCAGAATTAAAACCTGTCCAGACATCACCCAGCCGTTCTGGATCCATGCCGTGACCCTCTCCCGAGGCAACCAGCCACCTCTGCAGGAACCTGTCTGCACCAACAGCCCTATCACCTGCTGCTGAGGGTCTCCCCTCGAAGGGGTTACCCTGACCAGTCCTGATGAACAAAAATCCCACCCCAGGGTTGTCAACACCCCCAGTCACACCAACTGCAGCAGGGGCCAGTGCTGCAGGAGAAGACACCCATCAGGCAGAAGTTTAACTCCACACAACACCACCTCAACTCAAAGTGTGCTGGCTCCTCTGGAGGTCATAGTCCTCCTCAGCGAAAGACATGCAGCAACCCTGAGGTGCTCCCAGTTGTCTCGAGAGGTACAACAAGCACCTGCACCAGGTGACTTTGTACTAGATGCACCAAGCCATGCCAGGTTTTGAGAGCACCCCCAGAATGCATGCCCCTGACAGCAGATCTGCTGCTCATCACAGGTCATTTGGGAAAGGGAACACCAATTTGCAGGACTCTAGAGTCCCAGATCCACGGGCCATACTGAGGAACAGAGCTACAGGTTCCTCTTGCAGCACCAGCACCCAGGTTTAATCCAGCTGACCATCTCCACCAGACAGAAGCAGGGGTGCCCACCAACGCCAGGAGCACACAGCCTCCCTTGCATCCCTTCCTCAGCCAACACCACTTCCCTCAGGCTTTAATTCAAACCCACACAGGTGTTTCTCACTGCCCTGGCCCTTCTCCTCTCCACTGGTCTCTAGGCTGGAGTCTCCTTGCAAGGAAGCTATGCCCTGCGAGAGTATTTTTGAGATCTCCAATAACTTCCTAAATTTGCACAGGGGAAGAGGAAGCACTTTGACTTAGCTCCTTGCTTTTCCCTAGGACTGACACAGGCCACTTCCATCCCGACACCCCCCCCACCATGAGAACAGGCCGGAAATGACCTCCCCAAGCCATCACAGAGGCAACAGCATCCACTCGTCCCACCAGAACGTCACGCTTTCCCACGGGCTCAGCTCATCCCCAACCTGCCATGGCAGCTTTTCCAGCAGCCTTTATCTCCTGTGCAGGACCCACGCTCTCCCTTCCCCAGTGCCCAGGTTCACACTGGGATGTCTCTGGTCAGACCGGCACGCCACACACCCCAAAGCGGCCCACTATCTGCCCCTCCATCAGGCTTTGCAGGAACCAGCTTTGCAAGCAGCAACCTCCAAGGGTATCGAGTTGGAAGGGGAAAAAAAAAAAAAACCACACAAAAAAACCCCACAAACCACCACCACCCCCCCCCCGCCAAAAAAAATAAGCTTCAATAAAATGGAGGCAGGAGATAAAAAAAAAAAAGCAAGCACAAGGAAATAAATCACAGGGCCAGGGGTTTCAGCCTTCAGCCCAGTGGGTACACAGACACCTGGGCAGCAGTTCTAAAGGTTAAAATAACGCTGCTGTTCCCCACGCACGATCTTCCTGGTTACTTCCAGCTCACCCTTCAGGCAAAGTCCAGAGAAGACAGCCCCCCCCCATTCTAAAAAAAGATAAATTTAAAAAATAAAAAAAGTCCTCCCCAATTAACCTCTAGTTTAACCCCGTTTGCCGAGGGGGTGCCTTATGCCAAGGGCTAAGGACCAGGCGCTGGCCAGGAATGAAGATGCGGCAGAGGTGGCCACCAGCCGCGCCTCCCGGGGGTGGGAGGTGGGAGCCCACCCCCCCGTCCCCGTCGCGGTCCCGACACGATCCCCCAAGTCCTCCTCGGTTTTGGGGAGCCCGAGCGTCGACGGCTGCCCTTACCGCCCAGTCTGACCCAGCGCCGGCGCCAGGCAGACGGTGCGGGAACAGAGCGGGGCCTTCCGTGACCCGCCGCACTCCACCGGGGTCACGGCCGGTACCTCCCCAGGGGCTTCCCACCCCCGCCACCGCCTTCCCCGTCCCCCTTCCCCCTGCCGGTTTGCGCCCCCCGTACCGTAAGGCGAGGCCGATGTGCCGCAGGACGTCGCGGAGCGGCACGTCGCCGGCTCCGTAGGGCTGCCGCCGCTCCTCGAACTGGTGCGCCAGGCAGACGCGCCAGCCGGCCGCCGCCACGCCGCGGCCCCCCGCCGTCCCCTCGTACCGCCGCACCAGCGGACCCGCCGCCGCCGCTGCCGCCGCCGCCATCACCGCCCCCCGCCCCGCGCGCGCCCTCTTCACCGCGCGCCGCCGCCACGCCCCTCCACGCCCCGCGCCTCCGGGGCACGGCGCCTCTGCCGGGCGAGCGTCCGGAAACCGGGACCCGCCCCCCCGCCGGCGCCACCGGCCAGCCCGAGGGCTCGCAGCCGAGCGGCGTCCGAGTGTTCCCGAGCGCTACCCGAGAGCTTCCGAGCGGTGCCCGACCTGTACCGAGCTGTGCCCGAGAGTTTCCGAGCTGTGTACGAGCGTTCCCGAGAACTACTGAGCTGCGCCCGAGCTGCGCACGAGCACTCCCGAGCTGCGCCCGAGCGTTTCCGAGCAGTGCCCGAGGGTTTCCGAGCGGGCCCCGAGCGGCGCTGAGCAAGCTGGGAGAGCGGCTGAGGGGAAGCCGGGCCCGCAGCGTTGCGGGGCGGCGAGTGAGGCTTGTGTGGGGCTGGTGAGTGGGGCTGAAGTGGCCTAGAGCGGGGACTGAGGGGAGGGGGTGTGCTATCCCGTGTCCCCTCTCTTCTCCGGTGCGTGTTTACGGCTGCCTGTCTGAGATCGAGGCCTCCCTGGAGCTCTCCTCCCACCCCGGGTTTTGGCCGTCCCTCACCCCCTGCAGTATGTCCTGACGCCTCTGGGTCTGTGAGGAGCTGAGGAAGGTTGGGGGGAGGATTTTGTGTGTGGGGGGGTGAGGATTGTGTGTGTGGGGGTGAGGATTGTGTATGTGTGGGGGTGAGGATTGTGTATGTGTGGGGGTGAGGATTGTGTGTGTGGGTGAGGATTTGGGGAGGGGGAGGATTTTGGGGGGGGGAGGATTTTGTTGGGGAGGGGATTTTGTCTGTGTGTGGGTGAGGATTTTGTCTGTGTGGGGGAGGATTTTGTCTCTGTGTGTGTGTGTGTGTGTGTGCGCTCATGCAGGGCGGTTCCCTTTCGAGTGTGTGTGTCTGTGTCTCGGTGTGCAAGGCTTGGCCATCCCTGACCCCTGTGTTTATGTGTGTGTGCAAGGCCAGGGCTATCCCTGACCCCTGTACGTGTCCATGTGCTATCTCTAGAGCTGTGCCTCTCACTGACCATCCCCTGTGCATGAGCCCACCCTGGCTGTTGCCATTCTCTCCTCTCTATGCCCACTCTCTGCTTTTTTGTTGTTTTTTTTTTTTTTTGTTGGCAGGTGTGCAGCAGGGCTGTCCAAGCCATGATTGAGGTGTTGGCCAAGCTGGGCCGTGGGCCAGTCTTCCTGGCAGGGGAAGTGCTAGAGTGTGTGATCACCTTCACCAATCCCTTATCGGCCTCATCTACCTCCGCCAGCAGGTATGACAGCCTGTGCTGGTAGGGCATTCTGTGTGTGAAGCCTCAAAGTGTCTGGGTCTCTCCAGAGGAAACAGCCCTCCTTCCCTCCTGAGCAGCTCAATGTAGTCATGGCTGGGTTGTTGGGCAATAGTGCCAGCTCAGCCCCTGGTGACTTCCCGACCCAAGGTACTCCATTAAGGGTGCTTTGTGCAATGGCTCTTTCAGGGCTGAAGAGGAGGTGATTATTCTGGTTTTCTGCCCCCAAGAAAGAGATGAGAAAAAAGGTATGCAGTTAGAGATGCTCTTAACTGCCCCTCAGGGTGAGCCCTTAGCAACAGGGTTACTGGCAGAAAATGAAGCCAAACTGGCTGTTAAAACAGGATATCTAGTCAGACCAGGGTGACAGTCTCACAGGGCAACATCATTATTTCCTGCGTTTATAGAAGGAGCTCTCTCTGTCCAGCAGTGCGTTGCCATATCAGTGTGATCGCTGCCTCCAGAACTGGCAGGCAAAGGGCGAGCACTGCCTAGAGTTAGAAAGAGGCAGCATTTTCTCTGAGACAGCGTTTGAGCGCTGAAGCTCAAACTTATCATTACTGTGCCCAGTATAGGTGTTGAGGAAACGTGAGAAGATGGAAGCTCCCCATGTTGGCTCACAGGGGCTGACTCCACATCATAAGGAGTCACCCAAAGCTTGCACGTCTGTTGAGTGTGTGGCTTAGTCTGATTCTCTAGGGGGTGGAGAGTGCTTTCTCATCTTGAGCCCTTCTTGGGAAGCGCCCGTTTCCAACCCTATCATGTTCAGCATCTTTTCATCACCAGTACATGTTTCACATATGATTGTTGTGGTGGTCCCGCTTCCAGTGCTTGCAGTCTTGGCAGCAGCAAAGCAGGCTCTTGTGTTACCTCTGTAGGGCTTGTTTATTGCCTTCCTTAGCTTTCCATTGTGGAAGGCTTCCTGGTTCCTCTTGCCTGCTGAATTCAGCTTTCAAGTTCAGCTGTGGCATATGCATCTAGTTTTCCGGAATATTGTCTTATATACTCACAGTGCTGTTTTTCCCAGTTTGGAAACGTGGGACTGTAAAGGTAGCAGGTGAAGCAGTTTTGGAGGTTCGCAGCACAGTTACAGGAGCTTCATTTGGGAACTTCAGGTGTGTCATGGTCTGTGGGAAACTGCCTCTTGGAAAAAGAAAAGCTTTTAAACTAAAAAAGCAGGTGACCAAACTGATGAGGCCTGGCTAAGTCATACGAATGACAACACCAAGTACATTGGTGGTTTGGAAATTGAAGCTGTGGGTTGCATAAAGGCAGGTGCCAGGTCAAAGCACAGTCACTGCAACAGGCAGATAGACCTGTCAGGGACTGGAAGCTTTCAGGGTTAGCAAAAGCTGTGGCGCAGGTGGAAGGACTGAGAAGCATGCAGTTCAAGCACAGGGACAGAACTGGCAGGTAGTAAGTAAATGGCAGAAAGTGAATTTGCTTGTGGTGTATGAAAAAAAGCTCTTCTGCCCAAAGGCTGTGTGGAGCGCAGCCCTTGTGGGGTACGGGAGTTGTGGGGGGAGGTGAGAGAGTAGGGAATGGGCATCAGAGCAGGATCTTGCCCCATCCTTGCCAGCTGGCCAAGGCAGGTCTGCTGGTAGAAAGGCACGTGCAAATTTTGTTTGGGCATCTACTTAAAAACAGAAGACAGTACAGTGTCATATTGTTAGGAAATACTGAAAATAAATGAGGGAGGAAAAAAGGATTAAAAATACAGTGTTTGAAGGTACTGTAATCAGGCTAAACATATATAAACTTAGTAAACATTGTCTTTTATCAAGACCCGTCCTCTGTTTATATATAGCTCATAACTTATGGCAAAAAAGCTTAGGGCAGCCCTTATGGAAAAGCGTTTTGAAGATACAGAATGACAGTTGTGAGGATAGAGGTAACTGGGTAGAGTAAGCGACGCGTGTTTGGGTAAAGTCAGCCAGTACATACAGAGACCAAATAGCCCATTATTAGTCAGCTGAAACAAATGCAGCACGCCTTTTTCTCTGGTTCATCTAGAAGTTTAGCTGCGCTGATATGTCACATCAAGAGATATTCATGTGCCACCAAAAATCCCTTTGCTGTCCCTGTGTCATCTAAAACTCTGGTGTCAGTGCTTACTAATCAGATCATGATGTTAGAAAACAGCAGAGGAACCATACAGTGGCTAAATTAGCAAGACTCATTGAAATAAAAAATAGATGAGTGTTTTGGAAACTGTAAGGTGTCAGTAATGCCATGGAAAATGCCCTGTGGAATGGCTGAGGCCATAGTAGAGTCCAAACCATGAGACTATTTTTCATGCTGGATGCAACCAGTTCTTGTGGCTGTATAGGGTGAGGGCAAACTTTTGCCTCCCCTGTAGCCCTTAGTGAATGTGTTGCATCATGAGGAGAAAAAAGGTCTGTATGAAGGACCCAGAAGCATCTTTCTCTGGTCTGAGACAACCAGAAATTGAAGTTCTTGAGAGGGACAGTGCTGTGGAGAGGAAGCATGTGTGTCCCTTGCCTGCCTTGAGGAGTGTTGAGTTTGGGGCAGCTAGGTGCTGTGGGCATGGGCAGCTGAAGCCAGGCTGCAGATATTTGCTGCTTTTGAGCCTGCCTGCTTCCCTGATGGTTGTGTTATTGCTGGAGGTACCTCAGAGTGCAAGTCACTTCATGCTTGCTGTACTCCAGGTTTAAAGCACTGACACGAGTGTTGCTCTTCTTTGCTCTTAGTGAGATGCTGGCGTGGGCCAGTGCCCAGATCCACTGCCAGTTTCACACCAGTGAGAACCGGGTAGCACTCCCTCCTTCTGATGGCAGCAAGCACGACGTGCAGGCAGAGAACGAGACAGTCTTCGTCCCCAACAGAGGTGAGTATCCCCTTGGGTAGGGACAGTGAGAGCACAACAAGTACACCGTAAGGTGAACACACATAGAAATGAGCAGGAAATTTGTGTTGCTTTTGTTGTGTGATGCCCTGGTGATGGCAGCTGCAGGATTTTGTTAATGCTGAGATCACAGTGGTGGTAGCTGGGAGCGAAACTTGAGGATTGTCTTTTCAGCTGTTCTGGGTATGTGTTGTAATCTGACTGGGGCATGAGATAGTTCCTTCTCACAGAATCATCATGGTTGAAAGGAACCTCTGAGATCTCATCCCCTTCTCTTCCCCGCTCCTCCCTCTGAGGATAAGGCCTGGTTGGCCTCCGTGCAGTGAGTGCCCCCCAAGGCTGGGCAGCATTCACATGGTTTTTCTTCTCTTCCAGGAGAGCGGGGTCAGTGTATCCTGTCCACTCCACCAAAAATTCTCTTCTGTGACTTGCGACTGGATCCTGGGGAGTCAAAGTCCTGTGAGTCCTGTCTTCTCCTCCATTGCTCAGAGAGCTCGCCTCTGGAGAGCCCTGCTTTCCAAGTTGGGTTTGTGAACCTGAGTGCTGCAAGTGAGAGACCCTGGTGCTTGTGGAAGATGAGGTGCTTTGGAGGGAGCGTGAGTGCTAAGGAACTGCTGTGTTGTCCAGAGTCAGTTCTCCAGCATATGAGGGCTGTGTACAGGACTGTGTCCTGCCTCTGGCACATGTCTTTCGCTGCAAGACAAAACATTTTGAAGTACTTGGCTGCAGCTAAAGTAACAGTTTCGCACACCTACATTTCCTTACCATTATTTCTTTAGCCACACGAGTATTCTTGGGATTTAGGCTGATGTCCTCTGAATCCATGCTTCCTCTTCAGGTTGTGGTTGTCGTGGAAATCATAGTCTTCTGCTTGTTCTTATTTTCCTGTTCTAAAAGTGAGCACTGCTTGTCATCTCTGCTCAAAGCTCTCCAAAGCCCTCAAATGATGTCCTTCCAGTTGGTCCCCTTTAAGCTCTCCTTCACCACTACTTTCCTTTTTGCTGTTTTGAGAAATTACCATCCTTTTCACAAGGAATTTGCAGCAACTTGTTCTCGTTGTTCCAGGCAACTACTTCTACCTGAGTAGGCAGTTGTGAAAATACAAGTATGCATTGTTGTCCCTGGGTTGCTGGCTGCATGACCCAGTCTGTCAGTTTGTGTCAAATCTCCTCTGTGGCCCGGTGGCAGTGTAATGTTGGGCATTACAGGCTTGTCCTAGGGATGGATCTGCTGGAAATGGTTGACAGAGATCTCTCAAATCACAGTGCCAAGGGGAAGGCAGTGCCAGTGGTGGAGAGGTCTGTGCTGGAGTGCTGAGCTCTGGGGAGGTGAGAGCAGAGCTGCAAGTGAGACCAAGGAGCCGTGGGCTGTGCCATGCTGGTTTTGAGGCATCTCCTGCCTTTCTAAGCCTGGAGGGGTCTGACTGGAAGGAGGAGTGAACAGGGTGAAACCAACCTGGCTTGGGTAGGTGCTTAGTGGGATGGGTCAGTGCTGTCTGGGTTTGTGTCTCCTAAACTGCAAAGCCTATTGCCTGAGCACATGTATTTATTTACTTACTGTTGTATCGCAGCATGAGGGAGAAAGGAGCTGGCCCGGCTGCATCACAGCCAGGGTCCCCTCTGCTTTCTGAAAGGGGCCGTGCCAGGGAGGAACAGCAGGCTCATCTGGATTCTCTTGCACTCCTTGCTGCTGGCAGGTGTGGAGCTGGAGCATCTGTTCCCCAGGAGCAGGGGGAAGCCCCTTTTTTCCTGGAGCATCTCAGGCAGGCTCGGCAGGGTCTGGGAGAGCAGATCAGTGATTAGCAGTCCAACCTCCAGGTAGCTGGGATGGATTGAGAGGGCTTCCCTGTCTGCTGGCTTTGCAGCTGTTCAGCCCTCAGCTAAGCTAGGGAGTCTGTCCTTCCCAGTGATGTGTGTGCCTGCCCACTCTGCCACTGGGTGACACTGGCACAAGCAGCCTACATCTGCTTTGCACATGGATGCCGCTCCATAGGAAGGACACAAAGTCTTCTACACTTTAGAGGTTCTTTGTCCCTTGGTTGTGTGAGGTACAGGCCATTGCGTGTGTCATGCACGATGTCGCTGCGTGTGGCACTGGGCTTTTTTAGCACAGAAACCCCAGTATCAGCCCCGGCTCTGCCAGGCTGCTCACACCAATCCCGTCAGCCTGCGGGGCTGCTCCTCTGGGGCGAGACTACTGCTGGCATGCTTGCAGATCATTCCTGGGGGCTCCTGCCAGCTCCGTGGAGGCAGAGTTAAGGCTGTGTGGGTGTGTATCTTAATTCTTCATTTCCTGTTTTTCAGAAGTTTTGAGTTTTGCTGCACAGATTGGAAAGGCAAAAAAATAAAAAAAAAAACAACCAAGAAATCTTATTTCTGCTTCAGCTAAGTGCTGTGTTATTAAAGTGTAGCCAGAGCTGGCACATTGAGCTGAGGTTGTATGAGACTGTCTCTTGATAAAAGGCCTTGTTTTCAATTGCTTGTTCCCCAATATCTGCCCTTGTTATGGTGCCTATATATTGGAGTTGACTCACCTCCCATCCCTTTGACATGTTGCCCAGACTGAGCTCTTTAAATTTGTCAGCATAAAACATTTTTTCAAGCCCTCAAGTCATTTCTGTGGCTGTCCCTGCCTCCTCTCCGGTTTTGTAATACCTTTAAATATTTGGTAGATCACAGAGGGGGGCGGAAATGGAAGCAGCCTGGACACAGGCCAGGAGCCCAGCCAGCGGGTGCAGCGGGTGGGTAAGGAAGGCATCTGTAGCACCAGGAATGTGTTTCCTTCTGGGATATGCATGGAAGCTGGGACTTCCCGAGTCTCAGCATTCCTGTGCCAGGTAGCAAACTGCCCATCTTCCTTGGATGGTGCTGGTCTCCGCTCAGATTATCCTCACTGGGCACGAAGGTCTTTGTGAGCACTCTTGTTAAGCCTAGTACAGAGGTTATTACAGCAGTTTGCTTCCTTCCTTGGAAATATCTGATTTTCCTCCTTGTGAGGAAAAAGCAGTGTAAAGCAGTTCTCAGCTTTATCTGCACCCCAACCTTGTGTTTTAAGATGTGACAAGCTTGTGGATGCTACTAGCACAGGCTTTTCTCTTCCTTCCCGTTCTGTTATTTTAAATCTAGGAGTTATATTTAAAGTGTAACCCTAGCTTTTAATCTAAGCCTCAATGTTTAGGATGTGCCAGACATGGGGAAGGATCTGTGGTTTCACAGCAGGATGCTGCCCTTCCTCTGGCAGGGTGTATCTGCGTCACGGTGGGCAAGCCAGAGAGGTGGAGACTTTCCACAGTTCACTGTTTGCGCCTTTCTTATTATACAGCATGCGGTTTGGGAAAGCTGTAGAAGTGTTCCTGCTGCGTTGAGAAGTGTTAGGGTTTGTGTGGTGGCCGGGGGGCTTCGAGAAGGCTGAATGTGGTGTGAAGCCTGGCATCTCAGAGCTGGCATCTCAGATGCCAGAGCCCTGGCATCTCAGAGGTCTCAGTGTCATAGGCTTTGAGGTCTAAGCCATCAGACTGTCAAGGGGGATACGCCACAGGTTGTTGGGAAGGTCTTTTAATTGTTTCTTGGCCATTTAGACAGAGTGCTTCAGAGAAAAACACAGGAAGAAACTAATTTTTGTTGCTGAGTTTGGGGTTTGTGTAAAGCAAGTATCAAAAGAGGCATGAGGTCTTGGTCTGCCACATGGGGCCGAGCCCCGAGGAAACCACAGCGTGTGAAAGTGGTGTCCGAAGGAAGTGCGCAGAGGCAAATCCAGGTTGAACTCGTGATGAGTAAGTTTAGCCCTCATGTGTTTGTGTTCCTGGATTTTACATCTTTCACATTCTTTTGAGGCAGAGTTTGTGTGTGTGGTTGTATGGGCTGGAAGCGATGCCTGGGGTGACGGCGCATGTGATGTGAGGAGCAGTTGCTCTGGTGCAGGGCAGCTGGGGATGTGGTTGTCCCTCTGTGAGAAAGAGCAGATGGCAGAAAGTACCAGTCACCATCTCTAGCACAGCCCTGCTGCGAGTCCCAACCCTGGGTGCAGGGAGCCCGTGAGCCACAGCTCCAGGAGCTTCCTTTTGGCCTTGGAAAGCAACCTTTTCTGTGCTCCTTGCAGATTCCTACTGTGAGACACTGCCCATAGACGGCCCTCCCTCTTTCCGGGGACAGTCGGTAAAGTACGTGTACAAGCTGACCATCGGCTGCCAGCGTGTCAACTCCCCCATCAAGCTCCTGCGTGTACCCTTCCGTGTGCTTGTGCTGCACGGTAAGGCCACACGCTGCCCTCCCTGCAGACACGGGCCCGGCTCCACCCTGCCCCGCTGACACTCTCGCCTTCTCCCCAGGGCTCAAGGATTACCAGTCCTCACAGGATGAGGCCGTTGCGCCCTCAAACCCCTTCCTGGAGGAAGATGAAGGCTTGAAGAAAGACTCACACCTGGCGGACCTGGCAACAGAACTGCTTATGGTGGCCACTTCCCGACGCAGCCTGCGTAGGTCATGTTCCCTGCTTGAACCTGCTGTCCTAACTTGGGTGTGAAGCACAGCTCAAGGCTCGCCACAAAAATCTCTCACTGGCAAACCCAAGCTATGACTGGGGCCGTGGAGCAGCTCCGTCAGAGCCTGCTTGGGTCAGAGATTCCCACCAACTCCTCCCTGACAATCTCAGGCTTTTTCTCCCTCAGCCAGAGAGTCCCCTCTCCCCAGCGTATCACAGCCAGTGTGTGGTTTGCTCTTGCTCACTGGAAGCATTTCCCAAAGAGAATTCTGCCTCCAGGGCCTGTCCTTCACACCCAAGCAGCAGGCGTGTCCCAGAGCATGGGTTAATGTATGAAGTATGTCTGGAGAACATCTTGTTTCTCCACAGACTTGTATAACATCAGCAACACTCGTGGGAAGGTGGGGACGTTCTGCATCTTTAAGACCGTGTATAAGATAGGAGAGGATGTCATTGGGACCTTTAACTTCTCGGAAGGAGACATCCCATGTCTGCAGGTCAGTGCTGGCTTGAGGGTCACTGTGGGGAGAGGCAGGGATTTTGGGTGGGGGAGAAGGGGTTGAGGTGGCACTGGGCTGCTGTGGGGTTTCTAGTGAGGGTTTTTAGACCCTCAGGGATGCAGCTGAACTCTCCTTGGGGTGTGAGGTGGGGAAGGGCTCCAGTTCTGAGCTCACTTGGGAAAGGGAAGCCCCGGGTCTTTCTGCAGGTGTGTGTGAGTGTGTGAGAGCAAGCACCTTGCTGATTGCCCTGCAGTTCTCAGTGAGCCTGCAGACAGAGGAGAGCATCCAGGAGGAGTTCCAGCGCCGGCGAGGGCAGCCTGGCTCCTTCAGCACACATGCCCGCCATCAGGAAGCCTGCCTGCACACAGCCCAGAGCAGCTTCAGCCTGCCCATCCCTCTCAGCTCTACCCCGGGATTCACCACCAACATTGGTTAGTGGCCACCAGGGAAGGGACCCGCTCTTGCTTGTCTCTGCAGTCCTCCTGCGATGTCCCCAGCCCTGCCTTCCCTACCCTGCAGGGCTGAGTCGCGTGGGAGGGAGGTGGCCTGCATGAGTGGGTTTGTTTCCTTGTCCCCTTGCCAGGACAGCCAGAGCTGAGACAGCTGCTGTCCCCATACCTTGTGGTGTTTCCTTCTGACCCCTCTTTTGTCCACAGTGTCCCTGAAGTGGAGGCTGCACTTTGAATTTGTGACCTCCGGGGAGTCAGCGGGGACTTGCTTGGTTCGTGGGAGCCAGTCGGAGGCCATCACCTGGACTGGAGTGGAGCAGATCGAAGTGGACACTTTCAGCTGGGACTTGCCCATCAAAGTCCTTCCCACTAACCCTATCCTGGCTT
The DNA here is from genome assembly GCA_004320125.1 of Scolopax mira. NCBI lineage: Eukaryota > Metazoa > Chordata > Aves > Charadriiformes > Scolopacidae > Scolopax > Scolopax mira. The sequence goes on from BJBW01004783.1 coordinate 30,060, forward strand.
CCTATGTATCTCAGTTCTCCAGCACCAACTCCATCACCATCTGAAGTGGGGAGAGCTGGTAAGGACCTGCCACCGGTGGGAATGAAGGGCAGGACTGTCACCGGCGTGCTGCGGGGCGCAGACCCAGTGTCCCCTTGGGTTCGTCCATGGTGCCCAGGTGGGCACTGGACAGTTGTGTCCTGTCTGTGGGTGGAGGACCACTGCCCTTCCTGTGGTGTCTTCTGCTGCAGCCATTGGCCTGGAGCGAGACCCTTCCAGCCTGGGTGAAAGTGTGAGTCACAAGCACTCAGTTAAAGTACATCTGCCTCCCAGGAACAGCCTGACGTGCCTTTACCCCATGAGCTTCCAAGAAGAAAAGGCCTAGCCCACAGAAGGGAGAGGGGAACTCTTCAGTGAAGCCCCCTACCAGCCTTGTGAAGGCTGTGCCCCTACAGAGAGACCCCACGAGCAGAGGATATCTGGCATCCAGGTGAGGCATTCTGGCCACCTGGGCTAGCAGGAGCAGGAGCCTGTTCTCCTGCCCTGGCAGGCATCCTGCCTCTTGTGAGGGGTGTCTCATGTGCACAGCCCAGTGACCCCACTGTCCTCACCCAGAGGAAGCAGGTTCTGGCAGGCCAGCCCAGTGCTTCTGTGACATGTTGGTGTCCTGGACGCAGTCATGTGCTGTGGCAGCATGAATGGTGATGGTCCAAAATGGAGAAGGACTGAGGGCCTGGGCTGTTCTCTGCCTGCACTCCTGGCCATGAAGGCATCCTGCTGGTCTCGGGATCCTTGGGGAGCTGGAGTGAACATGTGCTGTGCGTTCAGGAGCTGGGGTGGAGGTCTCCCTGCTCAACAGCCAGCTCCCAGTTTCTACCAGACCTTTCAAAGAGTTTCCCTTTTTGCATGAAAATCTAATAAATGTCTGATTGTGCAGAACTTGGCTTTCCCAAAAGCCTTATTCCTATATCCTTCCACCCTTTCCCATGGTGTAGCCCATGTGCAGCCCACCCTGCAGGACAGTCACAGGCTGGAGACCTCCTCTTTGTTTAATATTTTTATTGCAAGAACAGAAACATCTACACAAGGCTCTGCACAACACAGGCATGGCACCGGCTGGGGCAGGGCTGACAGGGCGGCCGGCTCCACCCTGGCACACACAGATCGCTTCAGCTTCCTGAACCCTGAGTAGGGCACCCAGCTCCCCTCCCGTTCCCCTGCAGCTGGGATGGGGACCTCCACTGGGGACATCTTCCAGTGGTGTCCCCCCAGCTCCAGGCTGGCTCCATTGCGATGTTGCCCAGGGCCGGTCTGCAGTGCCGGGGATCCCCTCCGGCCCTGGGAGCTGTGGGAGCAGGGGCATTAGTGGTTCCAGAGGTGGGTTGTTGCCCCTCACGCTCCGGGCAGAGAAGGGGCTGGCCAGGGTGCTCCCCAGCGAGCTCCCAGTGGCTGCTGTGCAGGGGAACGGGGGTCTTGGTGTCAGGAGAGAGTACAAGACTGCTGAGATGCGGGCTAATTTGGTCCTGTACACGGAGTCTGGATGTTTCTTGCCCACCTGGGAAGAGATCGAGTAGGATCTTCCTTCCCGTGGTGCGCAGAGCATCTCACGGGGAGGGTGCCGTGGCTGGGTTCAGGAAGCTGCTGGAGGGAGCAAAGCCGTGCCGTGGCGGTGTTGGGGTGTGAACGTTAACTCGGTACCATAGTGTGCGGATAGTGGTTTCCCTCAGAGGTGGCAGCAGTGACATCTCTACAGGACGGGGCAGGTCTGGAGCATGCGGGAGGTGTGCTCTGGAGGAGGGAGGATGATGCGGCGGCGGGGGGTGGGGATGGGACACAACATGGGGTGCCACCAAGCCTCTATCTGCTCAGCCCCGTGCCCAGCACCTTGTTGATGAGCGGTTCGGGGGTGCCGGCCGAGCCCCACTCGTGCTCCATGCTCTTCACGCAGGGCAGGCTGGGGTTGGCCTTCTGCACCACCGAGATCTGGCAGGTCTGCGAGTCGTAGTGGGCCTCGCACCAGTCAGGGAAGTCGATGGGGTGCTGGGTGCTGTGGGAGAGGACACAGTGCTGTCAGCTCCCCCTGGTCCTTGCCAGGGGGCTGCTGGCAGGGTTGGGTGGCTTTCTCCTCTGCCAGGGTGTCTTCCAGGACAGAATGAGCCACCAGCTTCCGGCATCTCGCTTTTGGCTTCCCAGCAAAGCCCACCACCCTCAGCGCCCTCCTGGGCTCCTGCCCACCTCTGCCCCTTGCTGCCAGACCTCCTGGCTGTGGCAGGGCAAGCGTCCCCCCCTCCCGTCACCCCTCTGCCCCTCACTCACGTCTCGCAACAGCCCACGCCGATGGGGTGCAGGCAGGTGCAGAGCAGGCAGTTGGTGCTCAGCCAGGACTCCCCCAGGGAGAACTGCTTCCCCTCGTACTCACAGGGAGCTGCAAAGGAAACGGTGGTCGTGGGCACAGGTGGGCCTTGTGCCGGGGTGCGTGGAAGCCTCCTCGCCACCCCTCTGCCATCAGAGAGGGGACAGGGGAGATGTTGTGGCATCCCACCCACACCATGGTGCAGCAGATACTTGGGTGGCCTCTTTGCCACCCTACAAGTGTTGGATGCCCAGGTGATGCTCCCATCCATCCTCTCCTGATCATACCCTGCTGCTTTCCCTGCTGCCCCCAGGGGCCTGGGGCAGAAGGAATTGGCTCCTGCTTCCCTGGAGAGGGTGTGTCCAGCACCCCTTGGGGTCTGAGCATCTCTGCAGCCCTGGAAGGAGGCAGCAGAGGAAAGACAGGCAGCCCTTCTCCCTTTGCTGCTGGTCCTGCATGCTCGGCCCCAGCCGGGCTTGTGCCAACAGCTCTTTGTGGCCCAGCGAGCCGTTTCTCAGCCAGAGCCCCGGGGAGCTGTTCTGTGGTTTATAGACTGCTCCTTCCACTCTTCTCTGGCCCACCATTGTGCTCCTGAGCCCAGCACAGTCTCCTTTCTCAGGCAGGCAGGGCACAGCCCCGTTGCCCCGAGGGGCAAGCTGAGGCCTCCTCATCCCATCAGAGTCATCCCGGCTCACACCCCACTTACCTTTAGCTTGGAAGTAGCATTTGGCCTGGGATCCCGGCAGCTGGAGGAGGAGGGAGAGCAGCAGGCAAAGCCTGCCCCAAGAGCTCCCCATCTTCTGCACTCGCATGGCCATGGCTGAGGTTGAGCTGGGATTCTTCACCGAGGTTGCCTTGCTTCTCTATTGCCTTTGCTCCTTTCTCTTCTCTTTCTCTCTCTCTCTCTCTCTCTCTCTCTCTGCCTTTTTAATGCTCTTCCCCTGATCCCAACAAGAGATATTTATAAAGTTCAGCTTTACGACCCTGGCCACCAGCTGTGCCCCACTGGAAAAGTTGTAAAACTCATTTCCTGATTTGAAAGGCATGAAAACAAGAGGTAGGATCAAGATTTTTAACAAGCTGTGAAAAGCTGATTCATGCCCTCCAGAAATGTCTCCAGTTGGAAGCCCCTGTGGGTGCAAGCCTCCAAGGGACCCCAGCGGGGTCACCCTCTGCAGTGTGGTGAGCACGCAAGTGCGAGTGCGGGACACACTGGCCCCCAACCAAGAGAGCTCCAGGCTTCCCTGTGGTCACAACTAAGCCCTCTCTGATCCTTCAGAGCGGTCAAGATTTTGGGAGCATCCCATCTCCCAGGGACCAGAGCAGCACAGGCGTCTTATTAACAGCTGGTGTGGGATGCAGAGGCACCGTCCTCGGTGGGGATGGAGGTAGCTCCCGGGTACCACAGCAGAGCAGTTTCACCCCAGCCTGGGCTGCAGCCCTGACAGGCTTGTGGCCATGCACAGGTTGGAGGTGGCAGTGGGGCTTTTTGGGCCAAGAGCAGGCAGTATGGCCATTGCCACTGATGTGGAGAGGATGAGGAAGGTTCTGCATGAGGTGTGACCCAGGGCTCATCTGAGGGGTGCCATGAGGAGAGGTGCCGGGAGGCAAACATGCATTTGGGAAACAAGTGACCCTAGAGGAAACAAAGGGCTTGGCTGGACATGAGAAGCCATGGGAAGATGCCACACCACCTGGGGGAACACGGCTGTGGTCCCCGCAGACCTTTACCCAAGAGGGGTCAAAGCAGGAGGGCTGTCATCAGCAGGCAAAGCGAGGGGATGGGTGAGGTGGAGGAGGTCAGAGCCCAGGGAGCCACTTGGCCCCTGGAGAGCTGCAAGCGAAGGGGCAAGTTGCCAAGAGAAATGTGTAGCCCTCCTTGGAGGCACTGCCGGCAGCAGGAAACGGGGCTCCGGGGACGGTCCAGCCCATGGCTCCGGCAGCGAGGCGGTGGCAGCGGTAGTGGTAGCAGATGTGGGTCATCTGCCCTCGCATTAATCTCCCTTCTTTCTGAGAGTTTGGGATAGGTTTACACCCTGACGCGTGAGGCTTAATATCCCTTCCAGAATTTGTGTTGGCACCTACTATTATAGCTGGATATTTTTGTTATCCCCATAAATGTCCAATCCCTTCTTGAATCCCGCTAAATTTTGGCCTGAGCGTTTTCCTGTGGCAGCCTAATTAAGCGTGGAGTGAAAGAGTGAAAAAAAAAAAAAAAGCTTCCTTTTAACCTCTTTGGATTTGCCACCTTTGGATTTGAAGGTGCTGCTGCTCCGGGTCCCCCTCTCACTGCCCCGTTGCATCCCCATCCTGCATCTCGTGCTCTCACCTCTGAGGGAGCAGCCTCAGCTTTAGCATTCCCCTCTCTCCCCCTTCGAAGAGTTGCCCCCAGCCCTCCTATCATGCCCCTCTGGGTGACGCTATGCCCCTCTGGGTGGAGTGGCTGGGTGGCAGTGAGGGTGGGATCGGTTGGAAAAGGCTGATAATAAAGCAGAGAAGCCTGGGTCACCCAAGAACAACCATCCAACCGCGGGGCCATGAGCGGGGATGGAGTGTATCAGTGACAAATGAAAGCTCGCCCTTTGGTGCAGCGTTGTTACTATATAAGGAGGATAAAAGCACTCGCCGTAGGAGCAGTAAATGAATATTCCTATTGTGTGTTTGCAAAAAAGAAGTCTGGCACTCTAGTAACCGCAATGAAATAATCCATCATGGTTTCATCACCGAGCACAGCAAACGTCAAACAAAGGCAGTGGGTTTCGTGTGGGGGCCCGCATAGTTTGGCCAGGCTTCCAGAAGGGCTCTGGGATCAGAGGGTCCCTCAGTTGTATGGAGGGGCACTGCCCCTGCTCCGTCAGGGGCACTGGGAGGCATTCCTGGCATTTCTGTACCCATTCCGGTTTCCCAAAGAGAGAATTAAGGCTACTGGCCCACTCATGGCCTTTGGGTATTTCATCAAAGCAGTTCACTGGGTAAACACAGAGGAGGAGGAGGAAGAAGGGTCAGAACACCCACTGGCATGTTGCAGAGGGACCTGGCAGTGGAGCACGCTCCACACTGTGGCTGTGCATCGGGGGACGGGGCTGTTGGCCCCCCCACAGCCTGTCAGATTGACTCTTTGCCCGCCTGGCCACTCTTCTTCCCCCAATTTTGCATCCCGGGGCACCCACCTGGCTCCAGCACATACCCCCATGGGGGTTCCAGAGCATTTCGGTTATGTCTTATACAGGAGGGGGTTTGTAGCTTCGAAAGCATCAGCTGGAGTTGGACTTGGTGCTTGAGATCTTTAGCTCGGGTACCCAAGGGATGCTCTGGCTGGAGGAGCTGACACCCTCTCCAGCTGTGCTAGCCCAAAGAAGGTTTTTCCCCTGAGAGTGAAAAGGGGGAACTGGTTCTGGTGCTCACATTTCATGGGGACAACTGAGATCCAGGGAAGATTCCCAGAAAGGATGTAGGGTCTGGAAGAAGTACCTTGCCCTAAGTTCAGTCACTTTGGTTTATCAGGGGTTCAACAGCAGCAGGGGACTGACTGCATGTCATGCCAGTGAGAAGCAGTCACCACCCTTGAGCACGCTGGGACCCTGAAGAAGGTCATATCCATGTCCCAGCTTCTCCCTGGCAGGACCTAGCTGCTCCTGCCTGGCCTGGCTCTGGCATGGTGGCTGTGCCCAACAAGAGCTGGGTGCTGCACCCCTCTGAGGGCAGGGCATTGCTGGCCTCCACTCCAGCAAGGGCTGGGAGCTCCCTCTGCAGACCTGCTGTTTGAGCACCCCAGGGTGTCCCAGAGGATGGGACCCTGTGGATGAGGCAGTGGGCAGCACCCAAACTGGTGGGTGCTGGGATGGGGTGACAACTGCCCACCCCAGCCCTGCAGGAGGCAGGGCGGGTAATAAATGATACTGGACAAGTTGCCATCAGGAGGATCCAGGAGTGTTATAAAACCTGAATCTCCTGAGCCTTCAGCTGGGATTGCAGCTGCAGAGCAGGAAGCAAACAGGATCCCGGCTGGCATTGTGAAAGCAAACACCATAAATCCGAGGAAGTGCTGCGATTGCTGTTTTAGGCACTGGGGAGCTTGGCTCTTGCTCCCCACAAGCACTTTATTTTCACTCTAAACAGAAGAAAAAAAAAACCAACCAAAGACCAACAAACCAAAAAAAAAACCCCAAACCCAACCAACCCCAACTTATCACTGGGCTAAACTGCCTCAGCTGGACCCCAGTGCTGCTTTGGGCCCTGGGGCAGTTGTGGGATGTGGACACCTCTTCTCAGCCAGCGCCTGGAAGATGCTTCAAGCCCCCCAGGGCACAGGGGCAGGGTGCGGGCAGGGTGCAGCCAGCACGAAGGCAGGCAGCCATTTCTGCTCACCTGAACATTTAGTGCTCCCAGGAACAGCCAGACCCCAGGAAGAGCTGACCTGGAAGGTCAGAGACAGCTGGGCAATCAGGAGCAGGAGCGGGGACATGAGAGGCAAAGGGCTACCCTGGGAATGACAACCAGCTGGCTCCATCCTTCCTCCTGCAGCTGGGAAGCCACTCGGGACAGGTCCCAGAGGGAAGCTGGAACTACAGGTGGGATCAGAGTCCACCCCTCCAGGACTAAAGCAAGAAGGCAGTTGCTCCAGAAAAGGGACAAAGTGGAAGTGACATGATGAAAAAACCTTGATGTCACTTTATTCTGCAGGCTGGGCTGTCCACTGGATGGAGCTCTGTGCCACTGGAGAAGCGTCCCCAGCCTCAGACCTTACACCCCAGCCCTTCTCACAGGGCCGAGCCATTTCCAGCCAGAGGTTTTGCTGGGGCTCTACAAACAGAAGTTGTCTGTGGGTTGGGGTCTCTAATTAGGATGGTGTCCATCAATGCCCATCCATGGGATAGGGTCTGATGAGGGATGGAGTCCATCGATCCCCAGTCACGGGATGGGGTCTACTGGGGCATGGTGTCTGTGTGTCTCTACAGTCAAGGAATGGGGTGCCTAATGGGATAGGGTCTGTGGCTTCCCAGCCATGGGATGGAGTGGCTACTTGGAATGGTGTCTGTTGGTCCCCAGCTGTTGGGTGGGCTCTGCCCACCCCAGGCTGGGTGCCTCCTCCTTGCAGCTGGTGGCAAGCAGAGCTCTGTGCTCTGGAAGCCCCATGCCATGGCTCCCTCAGGCTCCTTTGCCCTCTTGAATTCCCTCACATGGTATCATCCTCCCTTGCTTTCCCCCATGCTCCTTCCCTCTCTATTCTTTGGCATTCTCATGGGCCATTTATCCCAGCTATGGCTGCTCTGTGTCACGCCAGGTTTTGGCACCAGTGGGTTAGCCACATACTCCTGCTGTCCTCACCCCTGGCAGGGTGCTGGCACCCCAACACCCCAACACCTTGGATGCGCTGCTGCCCGTGGCTCTGCCCTGGCTCCCCTCAAGGGAAACGTGCTGGGAGGGAGTGGGGTGTTTAGGAAAACAGGCCTTGGCACTTGCTGGACATCCCAGGAAAATAAAAACATCCGGGCGGGCAGCCGCGCAGCGAGTGCGAGAGGCCGGCACTCCATAAATCCCCCGGAGCAGGTGCTTTGTAGTCGGCACAAGGAAATGAGCACATTATTCAGCTCGGCTTAAACCCCGAAACGCTTCCTGTCCTGTGAGTCAGAAATAACGCTGGGAGATCATTCCTGGGCCATGCAGGAGCCGCAACGGCCAAAAAAGTGCCACATGCCTGTTGGGCCCTAGGACCTGCCAGGGAGACCAGGGGTCTGGGCACCCTGTGGTTGAGTAACTGCCTAGGGCAGCTCCCCAGTGGAGGGGAGGGGATTTTGCCATGGCAGTGCCAAGTCCACTTGGGGACCTTCTGGGGAGCCCCTGGGGACTCCCAGACCTGGGCACCAAAATTGAGTAGGATGCAGGGAGAAGGAGAGCCCCAGGAGACAGTGGGGCTTTCTGTGTCCTGGATGGATCCCACAGATCTTCTCTGGCATCTCTCTAGGACCAGGAAGACACATGCCCTGCTCCAGCCATAATATCCCACTGCACCCCAAATTATCCTAATGCATGATGGATTGTTGGCTGGTCCCCACAGGAGCACTCTGGGTGCTGCCCTGCTTTAGGGACACCCTACAGGAAATGCCATGGATGGCTGGTGTCTTTGGGTTGCAAGAGACCATCTAGGCATGAGACCCCTCATACCTGGCCTGGGGGTCCCAGAGCAGGTGGAGGGGAATGAAACACAGCTGATGCCCCCAGCTCAGCATGAGCAGCATCTGCCTGAAGAAGGATGTGGGTGACACATCCTGTCCTGGTGACCTGCAAGGATACACATAGGGCCCTGATGTGGGTCTGGGGCACAAAGGGATGCAGGTGCTTAGGGCTGAACCCATGGACACACTGGGACATCCCCTGCCCTGAAGTGGGGGGACAACATAAGTGCTGCTTTACACACATTTTTTTCCCTTTAAAACATTTGCCTCTGCTCCATTTTTTCCACTGTTGGCACACAAACCCCAAACCAGGATGAGGAGACCTTCACATTTCCTGGACAGCAGGAGCACAGGAGGCCCATATGTACTAAGGTCACCCTGAATGCCTGTGCCTGTCCCGGCCCCCTGTGCCTTGTGCCTGCCTGGCCAAAGCCTTCCCCTGACCTGGAAATGTGGGATGGGATTGCCCTTTGGAGGTGCTGGGCTCCTGCAGCACCAGGGATGCCCCAGTGACATACGTGCCCCTGCATTGTGCTGCCCACACAGCCCCTCCAAAACAACCCTGGTAGAGCTGACCTTGCTGCAGGCACACATTTGTGGTGCCTGCCACACTCTTTACAGCCGCCTCCTGAGGTTGACAGGTTTCTGGCCCCACTCGGTGCAGAGATGAAGGCATTTGGCAGAGCCCTGCGGCTCGCGAGCTCGTGTTGCTACACTCCAGGAGGTGGAAAAACATTTTTTAGCAATTAAGCAATCATCAGCTTTGGGGACCTGAGGCTTGGTTTTGCCTGATGGGAACCTGGAAAACAAACTAAGAACCTCACGGGCATGAACTCCCCAGGACAGGTAGGCATGGCTGTGCTCTTGGTGCCCACTATGCCTTGGTGTAAGTACCATCATGGGCTACCACCATGGACCACGGTGCTGGTCACAGTCCCATGGGAAGAAAACTTGTCAGCTCCGAGCCCTGGAATATCAAGTGCTGAAAGGCTAAAACTCTGTGTGAGACCAGGGGACAGAGGTGGCGCCTCTAGGTGGAGTTTCCGAAACCTCAATGCATGGTGAACCCCAGCCCTGCGTGCCCTACGGAGCAGGATGGGGGACAGCAAGTGTACCAAGCCCCGCAAGGCCCCCATCCCCTGGTCACACAAGGGATGCAGAGCTGGGACAGCCATCCCGTGTACCCTCTGCCTGTCTGGGTGTCCAAACAGCAGCGTGCAAAGCCGGTAGGTTGTGCCAGTGTCCTTGGTTGTAGGGGTGTATGGTGTACAGGCGGCGGTGACCGGGCCCCCTCTGCTGGCATGCAGATGCAAACACGGGGTACCCTGGTACCCATGGCTCCTCCCACCCCAGGGCACCCCATGCACCCCATCCCACCCGTGGCAATTTCCCCCAGGCTGCTCCCACACCTCTCACACTCCTTCCACCTCCCTCTGCTTTTTTCTTCCCCATCTGTTTTTTTTTGTTGAGGTTTTTTTTTTTTTCAGTTAATTTGCCTGGGTCGTGCCCTCCAATGGCTGCACCCTGCCCACGGCAGGTCCTGAGAGACCATCACCACCTCCCAGATGAGTGACTTGCTGAGAGGACATGGGTCAGAGAAAGTTTCTCCCACCCAGGATGTCCCATGGTGCATCCCAGGCCATGCCACCACATGAGCCTAGTCCAAGGCTCAGAGATGCCACCATGGCTCAGGACATAAGCCCTGGGACTGGACAGTCTGGCATGGGGATACATGGGAAGCTCAGGACCAGGCACCATCAGTGCCTCAAGAACAACAGCAGGGCTGATATTGTAGTCCTGGTGGGATTGTCACCATGCCCAGCCTCACTTCCTGTGAGAGAAGCTCTTTCAGACCTTCCCAGCTTCTCCTTTCTTGCCTGCGTTCACTCTGGGTTGGATTTCACCATCCCATGGTGGCATTGTCCTTCGCCTCAGGCACCACTGTCGGCTCCAAGCGGCGACCGAACCCGGGTATTTATAGCCAGCAACCCAATCCTCCCAGCTCCGGTTGTGCTGGGCTGGGTGAGCCGAGCTCCACCACCCTACGATGACAGGAAGGACATTTCACTCGTGGCGGAGACATCTGCAGTGGCACCGTCAGGGACAGTGTGAAGGGACATGATGCCCAGCAGCCCCATCTGTGGAGGGAGCCTTACCAGGCACCTGGGGGGGGGGGGGGGGCCGCGCCGGGGGGGGGGGGGGGGGGGGGGGGGCATGCCCACAGCTCTGTGCAGGCAGCTCTCCAAATCCCAGGAAGGGACAAACCCCCTGCCCACCACTCAGAGCAGCAGTCCTCATGCATCTGATCCTCGCAGGACCTTGCAAGGCCAGGGGTACCAGCAAGACCCACAGGGTACCCCCTTAGTCACTGGGCTCCCCCTGTGCTCCCCCCAGTGCCCCGCTCCCCCCTGACACGTGCCAACCCCCATAGCTGTAGAGCAGGGGCTGGCAACACCCCCTCACACACAGACCTCCCCCCCTCTCCCCCCCCCCCCCCCCCCCCCCCCC
>BJBW01004784.1:0-29750 GCA_004320125.1 Scolopax mira
CCAGCTCCATAAGATGGGGACTGCTCTGCAGGAGGTGGAAGGACCTGATTTCAATGCCATTCTGCATGTTAGTCCCTGGGATCCTGGGAAAATCTTCCCTCCAGATGGTTTGCAGACACCATTCATGGCAGAGCTAAGTAAGAACTTCATAGAGATTTTTTGATGTTTACTTTTTGCCTAGACCCTGAATCCACCTTCTAGGTCATTCAACTGGAACTAATTATGAAAATATGTTGTGGGATTTATCTGTCAAAGTTAAATACTGCCTGATCTAGATGATTACCTGTAAAGGAGCAGTAGCTCCAGGAAGGAGGCAGGAAGATTTTAGTGCCTTTTTATCCCTTTGAAAACCCAATCTTGCTGATTTATGAATAAAAATCTTGGGAAAACAAATTTGAACACCTCAAATCTTCTCCATAATTTTTTTTTTAAGGAAAAAATAGCAATACTATTGTTACTGAGCAACCTGATCTAGTTGAAGATGTCCCTGACCATTGCAGGGGGGTTGGACCAGATGGCCTTTAAAAGTCCCTTCTAAACCAAACTATTCTACGATAATGTTATCTAAACTCTACCTGAATAGAGCTTAAAATGCATTTTATGTTGGATACCAAGTAGCTATACACAGTTAATTGATAATAACAAAATTGTATTACTATATTTTTTTTCTAAAATAGGAATGTCAGTCCCCATAGACATATTTTTAAGGCTTCACTCAGTCCAACATGGTATAGCTACATAATTTCTAGCAGACCTTTTTAGAAATAATCTCCTTATTATCTTTAGAAACCTGTTAAACCCCAGCTGATATTTAAGAAATGTTTTATTTGAAATAATTAAATTGAGGTTGAATGGGACTTACCAGCTGTCCAGGAAGAAGTCAAGAGAAACAGCCAGAGGAGACATGAATCTTTTGAGATTTATATACTTTCTTGAACTTCCAGGAGGATGAGACAACCTTTGTGCATGAGGTCTTAATTACTTCCCAAACAATTTTTCCCGCATGTGTAACCTTTATAATTACTATAATTATTTTAACATTGTTTACTGGCATTGTTCAGTTTTCTGTGGTACATACTGTTACCTGCTGTGAGCTTCTCTTCATATTACATTTTTACTGTTTAAATTAATTGCTGATATGATGCTCCCACTTTTTTCTTTATTAACATGGGGTTGCGACTTGACCCAATTTGTTCAGCTTTGAGTTAAACGTTGACAGCATGAGCAGTGTTTTCAGATGGCAACCACTGTAGGGAAGATATATTGACTCTATCTACTGCCAGGTGTGGGATTTTAATTGGTTCCTCTAAATCCACCCCAGAGGTGGCTTTTCAGATAACTTTGTGTGAATTTTTCGTTGTCTTCTGAGAGAGGCTGGGGAAAATAATCGGGACAATTAGAGACTGCTGAGGTGAGGTTTCCACACAACAGGGAATGTCAACACATTTCCAAAATATTCATTACTGGTTTATGCATGCAACGTGTTTTATCGTTATAATAATAACAGTTTGTTATCTGAGACAAACACCTTGGGGCTAATAGCACCTATAGAATATGCATTTTCTGATGGTAGTGTCTTATAAGTTGTTCTCATAAACAGGATGTTGTTTTCACACCTTGACAGGGCAAAAAGGAAAAAGCTGTTCTGTAGCCACCTCCCCCCATCACTGTCCACCTTGGAGTAGAGCCCATTTTTGCTCTAAACACTCAGTTGGTGGGTGAAGGTGGTAATAAACTATGTTCCTTCAGTGTTTCCTTCTCCAGGACAAACATACCCAGCTCTTCCAGCCTCTCTCATCTTGCACCTAGTGCCCTGACCACCCTACAGCCTTAATTGGACTTCTGGGTGTCCATGGCTCTTGTGCTGAGAGGTCATGGTGGTCTGGATGTGACCTCCTGAGTGCCAGCTAGAGGGGAATCCAGCCTCTCCTCCTCCTGCTGTCCATACTCTGGCTCAGGCAGCCCAACCTGCCATTGGCTTTCACCACCACAAGGCTGCAGCACTGCCTCATGTCACCTTTTGGGCCACCAGGTCCTCCTTTTTTGCAGGGCTCATGACCTCTCCAGGAGCAGATCCCACTAATGAATCCATCTGATGAGGCAGAGCAGGGTCTGCTGCCTGAGCAGCAGGAGAGAAGGAACAAGAGAATGTAAAAACCATCCCCATGCAGAGAGCCAGGAAACGTTCAGGCACCATTTAGAGGCTATTTTGAGTTTTTATATTATCATGCCTTTATTAGGAGCAAAACCAGAGAAGCAGAAGCTCAGATTTTTAAAAGGAAACTTTTTTCTAATGGTGAATGCCATCTTCCCCATGCTAACTGAAGAGGAGCTGCATCTTTTTGGGACCAAGAGAGACTGAGGTCAGCAGAACCTTTTAAACCATGCAAGTGGGATACATGCAGCTGGGAGAATTTCCCCTGGGCCTTAATTGTCACAATTATCCATCTCCCTCGAATGGCTCCAGACCTCCAGGACTGTCCTGTGTGTGCCAGTGTCAGGGGTGAGCAAGGGCAGAGGGGAACCAGGTTTTACATTGGTATAAGAAAGGGATGGATCCCATCTGAGGTAGTCAGAGGGAGTTACTTGTTCAGACCTTTCCTTTGTCTTTCATTTAATTCCCATGGATTAGTGACTAACCACATGTTAAAAAGAATTCCCTCTCCCCACAGAGAAGAGCAAAGCTCCTCCTAATCTTGGAGGATTGCATCGGTCTCTGTTTTTACAGGCTAATCTACCACTTTATTGCAAAAAAGTGTCTATGGAAATCCTGCTTGGTCTGTTTGGGGCTCTGCAGAGGAAGCCAAGGAGATAGAAGGAGGTTTTCCTGCTGGATTTGTCCAGGGACCTGGCTGAGCAGCCACAGGAGGAGCTGCTGGGTCTCCCAGTGCACCTTTAGATGGTGGTAGAGAGCTTCTGCTGCAGGACCTGCTCCTGGGAGAGCCTATGGTGCATGGCAGGTGTGTGAGGAAAGGTTTTAGAACCACAGACTGTTGATGCTGATCATCCACCCGGTGCAGGCAGAGCCAGCTCAGGGTCACAGAACCAGAGAAGACCTTCTGCAGCATCCTCTCTGGCTCCTGCTCTGCCAGGGACTATCCCACATGGCTCATTCCATAAACTGCTCAGCAGTGCTTTGTCCAGGGACAAAACTGCAGAGCAATTTGTAGGGGGAAGATAGTCCTGTTCCTGGGGTGTAGGACTGAAATCTCTCCTGTGTGACCTGCATGTGGCACTGGTGCCACCAAGCGAAGCCTAGATGGACCTCCTGTCTGAGAGCTACTAATGAGTCTCATTACTTTAGTTGAACCCCCTTCTAAGACCACCCCGTGCCACTGTTTTTATTATGTCTCTGGGTAACTTTTCAACACTAACATCTCTTCCCACAGATGGTAAATCTAGTCCTAAAGACAAACATTGCTGGCATTATTTTACAGAAAAGAGTGATGTAACAGCAGGGAATAAGTTTGACCAGTAGCAGGCATTAGAAACAGGTTTTTAAAGGGGAAAAATAAATCAGACAGAGAGCAGGAATCCAGCTGCAACCCGAGTTTAATATGACTGGTACAACCGGCAGATATAATTGATCCAGTTACAGTAAAAACTTCTCGTGGTGTGAAGGTAGTGACAGAGTTGTGTCGGTTTGATGTTGTTAAAGCCTGAGCACCTCCTCAGAGTTACTTTGCTTCTCACTAGCATCTTTTCTGTTGCAGGAATAACTGAAGTGTGGTCATAAAAGAAAGGGATTGCACTCTATGAGCATAACATGGATACCATAAGGGGTAAAATAAGACTAAAGCTTCTCTGGAGTTAGGAGTTGGGGGGGCAAAAATAAACTTAGACCTCAGCTACATAGCTTGCTGTTCTCACAGCTCCTTCTTTTTCTGCTTTAGCAGAGCCATTTGGAAGCACAACGGCTCTTCTTGGTGTGGCCTGAACGTTTCACTCCCCCGGTGTGATGCTGGGCCGAGTGCTGGGTGGCCCGTGGGTAGAGGCACTTGGACTTGCTCAGGTGTTGTGTGGACGAGCTCTTGTGCTTGATTCCCTCCTGTGGCAGCGAGCACTTGGTCACCTGGTGCTGTGAGGAGCACTCCTTTATTCCCTGCCCCGGGGAGCACTTGGGGACCTGCTGTTTTGGTGGGCACTTGGTTATGCACTGCTGGGAGGAGTAGGTGGTGATGCACTCCTGCGTTGGGTAACCCTTCATGCACTTCTGCTGGGGGAACCCACTCATGTACTCCTGCAGGAAAGACTGGGTTACGCACTGCTGGGGGGGACACTCGGTGACTCCCCGCAACGGCAGGGAATAGCCACTGGTCATCCCCTGCAGGGACCCGAGCTCTGCCCCGTACCGCCGTGATGAGCATCTGGATATCTTCTGTGTCCTGCATTCGTTCTTGCACGAGGACGAGTACTTGATCCCACACGGTGGGAACTTGAGTTTGCCGGGCTCGGGGCACCTGGGGGCGCAGGGTGGGAGGCTCTTGGCCGTACGTTTCTTCTCGGGGCAACCTGTCTCACAGGGTTGGAAATTCTGCACGGGGTTCAGCTTCAGGCTGGGCTTCCTGCAGGGCAGAAGGCGAGTGGTCTCGCATGGCTCGGGGGACAGCAGGACACACTGCTGCACGTAGGGCTGGCAGGGCAGCAGGGAGCTCTGGGTCACACCTGGCTGTGGGCACACGTAAGTGAAAGGTTGCGTGGAGTTTTGCCATCTGGGCATCGGGCTCTTGATCACGCTGACTGGGTGGCAAGTGGTGCTGCACATATCGGACTGGGGCACGCATTGCTGGATGGTTTCAGTGATGTAGCCCGTTTCTGGCAGGTACAGGTATTTATACCGCTCCCCATAATAGTGCATGGTCATACAAGGTGCTTACGCCTGAAAGAAAAGCAGGAAAAAGACAGACAGTTCACACAGACATTGGCTATTTTGGGTGATGGAGGACTTGGTGTTTCCCCACAGGCATTTCTATATGGTGGAGCCCACACCCTGGCTCTCCTGAAGGTCAGAGGCTCTCGGTGACTCAAGAACAGGCTGCGATTACCCAGGTGAGCAGAGGAGAGTCTTTTCTCAGCTGGTACCCCCACACCCTTCTCTTAAGAGCCCATAAATAATCAAGGGTTGGAGCCAGGCAAACTGGGAAGCTTTCACGTCATCCTTCAAAGACAGGGTAAGTGTCCATCAAAGCATTTCACCAAGGAGAGGTGACATTGTGACCCTCTGCCTCACTACCTGGAAACCTTCTGTGTCCCCACTGGGACGTCCTGCAACTCCCAAGCACCCTAGATGAAAGGCAAGCCAAAATTAAAGGTGTGTCTGTGCTGTAATACCCAGGTGTGGCTGCTGTTCACGCAGGTAAACCCAAGCTGAGGTTAAATTAGCTCACCAAGGGTAAGGATAGGTTTGTGGCAGCACGTACGACCTGCCCACCTGCCAATTCACACTCCCACAAGGCTGGCACCACACAATTACAGACTCCGAGCTCACCACCATAGCATCAGCTTCCCTGCCTTTGAAGCCGTGCAGTCCCAGCTTCACACTATTATTTAAGCATCTTCAAGAAAAGACAAACAAAAAAAAAAAAAGGAAATGCAACAGGATGGTTTCTAAGTATTTGGTGAAACCATAGCAGGAAAGGAGAAGCTCTCAAGGCAAAAATCTCAGCTGGTGTTAACTGGTCAAGTTTCAATGAGTTGAGAGAATTCCACCCATGTAAAGCAGCCTCCAGTCTTGTGCTAGCTTCAGCCCAAGCCACAGTGCCCTGGTTTTGTTGTGGTAGCCCAAAGACCCACAGTTGAACTGCCTGGTGGAACAGGTCTGACAGTAAAATGCTATCCTGTGCCAGCAGCACAGAAGAGAGTTTAGTGGAGGCCACATCCCTGGGGAAGTGACCAGGTGGCACCATGGTCCATAGCTTCCTCCTGAAACCTCTGTGAAACATCTCACATTGCCTTGGTCCCAAGAGCCATAGGAGAAACCATCCCAAGTCATTCCCTGCTCTGGAAAACCCCAGTTTCAGGTAGTTTTCTGAGGTTTAAACAGGATTATTTTGAGCAGAACAGGTACTGGAACCACTGACATGTGAAAGGTACTCTGATCAAAAATGTTTTGTTTTCATTTTAACATTGTTTGGAGATCAAGGTGTATAATTAAATGACTGTAAAGAAACTACATTTTCTGAACACCCCTGTTCTGGCTATAATTACAGTAAGGCGTTTTATCTTCCAAAAGCCTATCACTGTGTGACTATTAACAATAACAATGCTGTGTGTTACTATCATTAGGAAAATTTATTATCGCTACAATTATTTATAATAATCTTCAATTAATAAAACCAACCCATTGAAAAATAATGATAGCAATTGCTACGACGAGATCTACAATGCAAAAGTATCTGGTGATGTTCACCAAGATAAAAAACTTCTACAATAGAGGGATCGTTTTCTTCCAGGGAGTTGTTTGCATCTCAGACTTATTTTTATAATTTTTTACCCTAGATAGATATATTAACGTGTTCATGTTTAGCTAGAGAGTCTCTCTGCTGACTTCCACATTGGCACTGAACTTGGTCAGCATCTGAAAAGTCCCTTTGTTTAAATTCCAGTAAATGGCAGCAAATTTCTCCACGCCACTTCCTTTAGAAGAGTTGCCTTTCTGTGTGCAAGCTCATCTCTGACTCCAGCACAGAGCCCTTCCTGTAGCCAAGAGCCTCCTTTGGACTAGACCTAATCAAAAAACGTAGAAAAGCCCCCATATCCCACTCCTGACTTCACAGTCCATCTGGAAGTGCTTTCCCAATATTCTTCAGTTTAGCACAGAGGAGATGCTCCCGCTGTCGGAGCCGCTCATGCCGATGCTGAAGGCAGCATCCCCCAGAGGATGCTTCTCTGCTAGTCCACAGGCAGAACCTCTGCCTGCTCCGGCCACCCAGGAATAAAACAGCATTTCAGGAGCTCCATTAAAAGCCAGACTTACCCACTTCATCAGTGAGAACAACCGGAGAGAAGTGCCTAGGAGAGCCCCGCGATGCTAGAGCTTTTATACAGTGAATAAGTGCCCTAGGGGAGTGAGGTGGTTTGGCTGGGTGATGCTCTAATTGCCTGACAGTCCTGGGCCAGCCACGTGTGGCTTCATGCTGGTGGGAATGGCCATCCTCACTCTGTGGGGCTGCCATCACCACCCAGCACTGGTGGGACATCTAACTCCACGAGGGGCAACCTCCTGATGCAACGTGCTGAACCAGCAAAGCCCCTGGAAGGCCAAGGAATCATTAGAGTTGGAAGGGACCTCAAAGACCATCTTGTTCCACCCCCTGCTCTGGGCAGGGACACCTCCCACCAGCCCAGGTGGCTACAAGCTCCATCCAACCTGCCCTTGAACCCCTCCAGGGATGGGGCAGCCACAGCTTCTCTGGGCAACCTGGGCCAGGCTCTCACCACCCTCAGAGTAAGCAGAGGACACCCTGTCTCACACCATTGTCTCACCACCCTCAGAGGACACCTTATGCAGGGACTGCTCACATTCCTCCTGTTGTGAATCTCCCTGCACAGTGCCCAAACCTCCCTGCCTGCCCAAAGCAAATCCAGACCATCTAAAACACGTCTTTCAACCCAGAAAGTCTGCAGTTTGGAGACCACCAAAGGGACTGCCCAAGGGACTTCTCATTTCTGTGGGACCTACCCGCATAAATCCCTTTGCTGCCTTTGAAAACACTATTCAGGAAGGACTCTTGGCAACTTTTTGCAGACCATAATTACTGCGGCACGCAGACTTCCTTCACTTACCCAGGGAACCCAGGGAAGAGCAGGATGATTGGGAGTGAGAAAGCCTTGGGCTAAGGGCAAGACGGCTACTAAAAAGGACTTGCCACCAAGTGAATAACCTGCTGAAAGAGGTGACGCTTTTCCGGCACAACAAAGAGGAGGAGGGAGGAGCTGGAGCACTGGGGTGGCCCCGGGAAAGGCGGCTGAATCAAACCCTGCTCCTGTCCTGAAAACACAAATCGCGTTTCCTGCTCTGCACCAACCACCCCCGCTTTGTTCCCTGTTTGTGCCACCAATAAACCCCAGGGAAAATTAACAGTGGCATGAGCGTAAGTGCTGACAAGGAATGTGTTTTTACGTAGTCATATCTGCATGAGCCAAAGCCCTGGGATTATTCTTTTTTTTTTTTTTTCCTTTCATGCAAACCTGATACCTCTGAATTGGGTTCCAGCACGAGGGAGATTCAGGAGAGGTCCCACACATTGAAACAAAAAGAGGTGAAATAAATTAACCTGTAATGGAGTAGGGGGAAAATTCCTCACCGTAATGAAGCACCAGGGGTGCTGCTGGGTGGGATTTAAAAGACATATGGACGTGGCACTTAGGGACATGGTTTATTGGTGGATCTGGATTTACGATTGGACCATATTAAGGGTCTTTTCCAACCTAAATGATTCTGTGATTTGAAGCAGAATATTGCTCTCTGGCTTATGAGCTGCTGAGTATATTTTCTGTTTCCATTTTCACCAGAAATCCCAGAAGCCTGAAGGTTTGTTTGTGATTGAGATTTCTGATTTTCCAACCAAAAAAATCTCCCTCAATATCATAGAAACAAATGCAGACAAAGTGCCTGTTTTCCCAGTTGATGCCAACATTTCAAGGGAAAAATGCTCTCTAGGCTTATCTTCTGTTCCATAACTGGGGACAAAAGCACTAAATCCGTCCTGGATTTCTCCAACTTTCATTGTGATTCACTCCCCAGAACAACACCCTTTTTAATGTTCAGTGATCCGATCCAAGATTTTAGGAATCAGGCTGGCGTCAGAAAGCAGGTAAGGCATTTAATACAATTTTTATAAGCCCCATAAATCCAGTTCCTGGGCAAGCTCCAGAACAAGTAGCCTTCAAGTAAAGCTAATATTCAGTTTAGTGTTTCCAGTGCAGGTAGCAAAACATCGACCCGATGATAACATCGTGTCCTGTCATCCCAATGGTCATAATTAGCATCTGTGAAGTCCTTTCATCCCAGAGAGACGCTCAGCACCACATGGGACACTGGTGTGGGGGCTATTATTATTCCAAATTAAGTCCAGGGGAAACCGAGGCACATTGCGCTGCGGTCACTTGGCAGCCCAGGGTGAGTCAGAACCAGACTCCATTGTGGCCACCTCCAAAACAAGCTCCATGCTCTGGTGGCCGCTCCACCCCTGTGGAGATGAAGTCCTGTGCCACCCGGCCACCCACTACCCAGGAAGGTTCTCCTAACGACCCATAGGCTCTGGCTCCTCTGGGAAAGCCACAATGATGCGACATTAGAATGCCATTTCTTGGTTTTAAAGGGGACACAAGACATTGGGTTGGGTTGTGAGAACATCTTGGGTTCTGCAAGAAGGGCCACAGTCATTGTTGTTCTTGCAGGTTGCCTTTCCAGGCTGAACCATTGTCCCTCTCCAGGCTGAAGCATCATCCCTGGACATTCAGGAGGAGCTATGAAAAGGGTCTTCTCCCCTGTCGCACACTCTGCATCCCAGGGAAGCAACAAGATGCCACCTTGACATTGCTAGATGCCACCTCCTTGCTTTCAGAGGGCAGCCCCTGTGGCACCTCAAGGTCACTGAGCAAGGGTGGAGCAGGGCAGGATGCAGGGCAGCGTCCCTGCCCCTGTCACACCCTCCTCTTTGTCTTGCGACACTTGTTTTTACCCTCCAAATACTCAGAGTCCACTTAAGTGTGAGCTACTACTCATTTTCCTAATGATAGGGCATATTACAGGATTTTCGTATTTTTCAGGCAGGAGTTCACTATATTTAACAAAGAAGAACCACCAGAGGGCAAAAAGACAAGATATTTAATCCGAAGTCAGACAAGTATGTTTATTTAAGTCTATATATATGTATATATATATACATATATATATATGGTTTGTTTTCAGTACAGTGCAGAGTGTACACAACTTCAGGCAGCATAAAGAACATAGTTCAAACATTTATAAAATAGTCGTGCTACAACTTTCAGTGTTATTTCAAAGACTTTCTTTTGTTTCAAGTTGTGGTTTCAGTATAAATTAACGCAACCAAGTGAATAAAAGCTTCCATGTATAAAATTTCACCAAGGACCAACTCCACCAAGTTGGAAATCCCCTCTTGTTTGGGGAATCTGCAGAAGTCCATGAGGAGCCCGTGTTTTAAAGCAGCAGGGGTTTCTGGCCACCTTCTGAAATGAAGGCCACGGGAAGAAGATTCGTACACCGTTTGCTCAGCAGATTCACATTTGGCTTCCAAATCCGCGTGTGAAACCAGCTGGTTTGGAGAACTCGTAGCCTCATGGAATCCATGGAACCCGACCATCATCTCCCAAGGACTAAACTCCGAGCCAGGCACGGGCCAGCCCCTCTCTGGCCACGCTGCCAGTCCTCGTGATGCTGTCGTGATCTGGACCCCTTTGACACTTCTATTTCTTTTTTTTTTATTATTTTTTTTTTCCCTTTAAATTCACATTTCATTTGAATCAGGTGAGAATTTAATGACATCCCACTAAACTATGCCTTGTAGCAGATTAAAGTGCAAACCACAGGCACCTGGAGTGCAGCCACGGAAAAAATATCCCAGCCTGGCCCAAACCAGAGCTGAGCTCCAGGGAAGGGCTGGAAAACGTAGATAAAGCAGATTTAAGCCGTAGGAACTGGTGGCAGGTGGTGGGAGGAAAGAAATAACCCCTGCCCCAAAACTGAACCTCTCACTTTTTCTGGTGGACCTTCCTTCCCCCACTCTGTTCTACCAGGGCCATTTGGGTGCAGAGCAGTACTTTTTAGAGTGACTCGAAATTTTAACTCCCCCTGACTGGCATTGCTGTGGCACACATTTGGTGGCACACTGCTGCTGTGGCACACACTTGGTGGCACACTGCTGCTGTGGGACATACTTGGTGACACACTGCTGTGTCACACACTTGGTGGCACGCTGCTGCTGTGGGACACACTTGGTGGCACACTGCTGTGGCACATTCTTGGTGGCACACTGCTGCTGTGGGACACACTTGGTGGCACACTGCTGCTGTGAGACACATTTGGTGGCACGCTGCTGCTGTGGGACACACTTGGTGGCACACTGTTGTGGCACAGACTTGGTGGCACACTGCTGTGAGACACACTTGGTGGCACACTGCTGCTGTGGGACACACTTGGTCACACACTGCTGCTGTGGGACACAGGATGTCTCACACTGCTGTGGGACACAGTTGGTTACACACCTGTTTGCACATGGCTCTGGGATGTACGTGGTGGCACACTGCTGCGGGGCACAAGAGGTCACGAAATGGTGCGAGACACACTTGGTAGCACGTTGCTGTGGGACACACGTGGTGATGCACCTGGTGGCACACTGCTGCTGCGGGGCATAGGTGGTCACGCACCGCTGTGGGACACACTTGGTGGCACATTGCTGCTGTGGGATGCTCTTGGTCAGGTACGGTTGCTGTGGCACACAGGTTGTCACATGCCTCGTGGCACACTGCTGCTGCTGTGGGATGCACGAGGTGGCACACTGCTGCTGGGGGGCGTAGGAGGTCACACACTTGGTTGCACACTGTTGTGGCACACCCTTGGTGGCACACTGCTGCTGGGGCACGCACTTGGTGACACAAGGTTGCTGTGAGACACCTTTGGTGGCACATTGCTGCTGGGGCACGCAGGTTGTCACGCAACGAGGCACGCAGGGCTGCTGTAGGATGTGCTGGATCACATGCTGCTGCTGTGGCACACACTTGGTTGTGTACTGCTGCCGTGGCACGCACTGGGTCACACACTGCTGGTGGGAGAAGCTGGAGGACATCATCCGCTGCCGGGGGACGCAGGGGGTCACATACTGTGGGATGCAGAGCGTTGAGTGCCAGGTGGGTCTGGCAGCATACATTGGTGGGTACTTGGTGGGGATGTGGCCCTGGTAGACTGGTGGGAGGCACTGCTGTAGGTAGCACGACATCTCAGAGAGGTTTCAGCAGGACTGGAACGACACGTGAGAAAGCAGAGCCTTTATACGGACACCCGGACACTGCTGGCCATGCCACAGGACCAGCTCGCTGAACAGGGTGACAGAGACATGTCCCATCTATGTCACGGTCTCAAGACCACCCCAGCAGCAGCTGAGGATCCAACCCATCATTTTTAACTCTGAAACATGGCACCAAGTCCAAGAGTGGAGAAATTCAGAGACACACAGCCCAGGGAGGCTGCAACTCCCTCCCCATCACCCAGATTTCCAAGTGGGAAGAACTGACAGAGGAATGGCTGATCTGAGCATTGCCTTTCAAGCATTAAATCATAGAATCACAGAATGGTTTGGGTTGGAAGGGACCTTGAAGACCAGCTAGTCTCATCCTCTGCCCTGGGCAGGGACACCTCCCACCAGAGCAGGTTGCTCAAAGCCCCATCCAGTTTTTCCCTTGGTCAGTGAGTGCCTCTGACCACGATGCATGAAGACAAAAGCCCAACCCAGAAATAACCTCTGGTCACATCAGGAGAGGCAAAGAGCACCCAGGGCACTGCTGCCTGGTGAGCCCATCACACTGTGGGCTGGCAGAGGCTCACAGCTCAGTCCCAGCATCCCAAAGTTCATGCTCATTAGGGAGCCAAAGCCAATTAAAGGGTAGCAATGCCACAACTGAACAAAAACCTCCTTACAGCTCTTCTAGCGTTCAGTTCCCTGATACACCAAAGATGCTCTCACTGTTGTCAGGGCACCCTCAACAGCAGCCAACCATAGCAGCATCCCAACTAACAACAACAAACATTTCCTCACATTTTTTGGGAGGGTCTCTTGGACTCTGATGCCCGGCTGGAGACACCATAAGAGAGTGTGCACCCACTCCAACACAGCAAGTCGAACTGCCTAGTTTAAAAAACTTTTCCCACAAAGCATTTTGTATATGCAAAGAAGCGAAATAAACTTGCATTTCAGCGGCTACGGAGGCTCAGGACAAACCGGACTTACCCAGCTCCCTGGTGAGAACAGCTTTGTGATGTGACCAGTGAACCTGAGTAGAAGGAGAGCTTTTATATAGCTACTAAACGTGCCTTGAAGGTATGAGGTACTCACGACATACCCTATTAGCTCCTATGCAAAAGCCTGCCTGCAACACTGGCAGTGACTAGCATCGGCGTACTCATCCCTGAGGATGAGTAGTTGAACGTCAGCTCCTCAGAGTAAGAGTAATTACCTTTTGTATAATCCTCCCTGGCATGGGAAGACTGAATGGTATTTGGAGAGGCAGGGAGCGGTGGCATCCCCTGCCCTGGGGGTTTTACAAAGCAGAGGTGCACCCAATAACATGCTGTTATGACTTTCCAGAGGTTTCAGAGTCCCTGGAAATGTCTTAGTGGCCTCCAGAAAGCACAGAATCACAGCATCACAGAATGATACGGGGTTGGAAGGGACCTCTGGAGATCATCTAGTCCAACCCTCCTGCCAGATCAGAGTCACCCAGAGCAGGTTGTACAGGAATATGTCCAGCTGAGTTTTGAATGTCTCCAGAGACTGAGACTCTACCACCAGATGAAGATGAGAAGTTTAAGGAAATGGGGCCATTCCATCACTTTGCCTCTTTCATGCACACATGACATTGGTTTCATGCTGTGAAAGCCACACTGATGTGTCCATGTCCATCTTTAACTTGAGTCCCTGGTTAGAGCTGGCAGCACATCCCATCTGCAGGGGTGGGTTGTCTGGTGGATACAGGGCACTGCTTTCTCTGAAGAAAACTAGGAGCTCCTAGAGAAGTTCACATCACCCCCTTGGGTGGATACAGTTCATAGAGAACCTCATCTTTAGCTCAAATAGCTCTGGAGAGCACCTGAATGTTGGTGTCCCGGTGCTCCCGTGATCCAAACACGATCAGTCTTATCAGCACAATGGGAATACCCCATCCAGTGACTCTCAGGTGAGCGGAAAAGATGAGCTACAGTCACGTTGGATTGCAGCCCTTGCACAACCAGCTCAGCTGGCAAAGCTGTGACTGGCAGCACGATGGGCCACAGAAAGCACCAGGAGCAGATAAACTTCCTCCAGTTCCGCGGGTGACTTTCTCGGTGAGTCAACTTCTTATCGCACGCTGATTAAAGAAAATGGGTAGAAAACTGGGAGATCAATTTTTGAAGTCGCTGAAGATCTAATCAACGCTTTCATGTGTACGTTGTCACACAAAATATCCCCCCAAAGTGACAATTTCTTCCTGCTGACTACAAAAAGTGCTGAGGGGGCCAGCACTCTGTCCCACCAAACATCTAACACTGGCTGAGATGAAACCCAGTTCTTGAATGTATTTATTAAAAACCGTGGTTTCCTGTGAACTACAGAAATGGCTCTCCCCAAGTGGTTTTTGAGGTGAAGAAAAAGGTCTGTAAATCATTTTGTAATGAAGCTGAATAAAGTTTAGGAACTCTTGGGCAACTGTGCCCCACACCAGGCAAGAACCACAGAGGGTGGAATGCTCTCTTTAGCGTAGGCTTCTCCAGCAAGAAGGAGTCCTGGCCCTCGCTGGTCAGCACTGAGGGTGTCCATCCTTCTCTGAACCATAAGAAATGCCGCTTTGTTGTGGCACCGCTCCTGCAGAAATTGGTTCTTTGATCCAAAGCCGTAACTCTTCATTGCTGTTTAGCTCCAAAGCGTGTAGGTGTGATCCTGCTCCAAAGCTTGTAGGTGTGATCCTCCCTGTTAACCAACGTGAGCAGCTCACATTTATGTTATTTCTATTCTACTCGGGATGTAGGCACTGCCCCGACCTTCAAAGACACCCTTATTTCATGCCATACTTGACTGAAACCCTGCATTTAACTGCCTAAATTACTGAAAGCCCAAGCGAACTTTAATAACCTGATCCCAACAATAACTTTAATACCCATGTTAATACCCAGTAATATCTGTAAAACTATGGGTCTAAACCCTCTAAATTAGTACACTCCAAAACTACAGAGTGAAAGAAAGAAAATCCCATTTTAGGCTCCATTTTAACTTTGGCAACATGGCAACTTTGGAGACTTTCACTCTACAGCGATTTAATGAGTGTTTCACTTTCACACGATGATGCCTGGCAAAAATGTGTGCTTCTGTTGTCATCATCTCTGTGTATCCTGGTGGTACCCACCTTCCCCCCACGCGCCAGCCCTGCCCCACAGTGGTTATCAGCCAAGAAAGTCTTTTTCAATGTGCCTGACTCAACCTGGAAAACAGCACGAGATGAAGGTGGGAAAAGAAGTTAAAGCAGGGCCGTGGTGCTGAGAAGTATGAAGAGGGAAGCTGCAAAACATCCTGGGGGAGACACCAGGTGAGACACTAGGGAATCCACCAGCTTCCCTTTAATAAGCTGGGAATGCAAAGGAACACTGTCACACTGCAGCAATTTTAGAGGATGAGCCTACGTACCAGGAATGTAAAGTTCCCTGCCAGCTCCAAAGATAGAAATTTGGCAGAAGGACAAGCCAGTCAAAAAAAAGAAGATAGAAGAAATGAGGTAAATTGGCTAGGTGTGATCCAGGATATTGAGTTGAAATTAGCCTGGCTCCATTAAGGGTAACAAAACCATACCAATTAAGAAGGCAAAGAGCTGTAAAGCGAGAGGGGGCTCCACGGGGGGGTTGTTAAGCTTAAAACTATCACACAGCAAAGGACATCACATGATAGTCTACACAGCAAAGCCAAGGAAGAGACTCCTCCCTTGAAGAAAGAGATACACCTTGAAGAAGCACATGCATGGGTCTAGCATGGCCATTTCCTCCAGCCTCTCCAAGACACAGCCATTTCCTCCAACCTCATGAAGGCATGGCCATGACTCCAACCTTGTCAAGGTATGTCCATTTCCTCTGGTCTCTCTGAGGCATGGCCATCTCCTCCAACCTCAGGAAAACATGGCCATTTCCTCCAGCTTCCCCAAAGCACATTTATTTCCTCTAGCCTCTTGAAGGCATGGCTGTTTCCTCCAACTTTGCCAAGACATGGCATTTCCTCCAGCCTCATCAAGGCACAGTAATTTCCACCAGACTCTCCATGGTGTGGCCGTTTCCTCCAACCTTGCCAAAGCATGGCCATTTCCTCCATATTCATCAAGGAATGACCATGTCCTCCAACTTCACTGAGGCTTGGACATTTTCCCCAGCCTCTCCAAGGCACTGACATGTCCTCCAGCTCACCAACACATGACCTTATCCTTGAAACTCGTATGGCACGGACATTTCCTCCAAACTCTGCAAACCACTAGAGTGCAGCATTTGCACACACAACCACCTCCTGCAACAGCCTCGCAGAACCAGATCCTGTTGTTATCTGGGAAACCACCTTCAGATGCACTCTCTCTCCAGGAAACTGGTTTAAACTGGCAGCCTGCAAGCTAGACCCAGCCCAAGGCTTTTGTGTTGTATGGTCCTTATACCATGGCCTACATGGTCCTTATTATACCACTGGCGTGAAGTTAAATCTGAGCTGCCAATGCTCCCTGCCAAGGCATCCACAGCCCCCTGGTCCCACCACTGTGAAAGCCAAAGTGCCTTGTTCCAGCTGTTCACATCTACAGGTACTTCTGGGCATTGAGAAGACACACTGAAGTGCTACCTGGGCTGCACACCATGCTCTTTCCAGGAGAGTGAGTCCATTCCATCGACCACTGCAGGGCAGTAAGGTGCATGAAGGGAGGGGAGGATGGAGACTGAAGGAAACATGAGAGAATTAGCAGAGGTTGCACTTTTATTGTATCAGACTTGTAATTAGTAAGCAGCACGCAGGCTGTAGATAATAAAACTTAACATATTATTAGCCCAGCAAGCAGTAAATTTGCAGTCTCTCTGTTTCAATGATTTAACAGCACTGAAGGCAAAACGCTAACCCCAACATGCATGAGAATGAAATGCTCCTCACTTGGACTCCTTGCTTCATTTTAAAAGTGTTTTATTGCTTAATGAACTCCTGCTGTTCTGCAATTAGTAGCCCCACACACCTCTTTGTTCTGGTTGCCACCAGGCTTGGCGGAGGTCAGTCTCTGTAGAAAACCTGACTACATGATCATAATAGCCCCAGTGACTTCTAAAATAGTGAAGAGTTTCAACATAACTTTTTCTCTCTCTGGCCCTCATGTCCATTAGCTACACCAGCCATTAACTGGGCTTCAACGGGAGAGAAATCTGGGTGCTGAGGTGTGAAATCAAAGTTCCATCACAGCCACATCCGTCCCCTCTGCAGCAGCAGCGGATGTTAATGCAAAGGCACGAAGCCCCCAGCAGCACAGCCCCAGGGACCACCAACACCTCTGCTCTGAACAGGGCAGCAGTGTGTGGTCACCGAGGCACCTGGCTGCAGGAGATGGAGCTGTGAAAACTGTTGAGTGGAGTCTCTATCACACCAGTGATGAGAACATGAAGTTCCCACACCATACCCCAGATTCTGCTCCTCTCCCATCCCTTTCCATATGCAGGAGCTTGGGAGACCATTGACTTGGCTCCTGACTTTCCTACTGTTCCAGGTGAAATGAGAGCCTGGGCTGGTGGTGGGCATTCCTTGCCTTCTGGTTTTGATGTAAAACGGTCCATCTGTGGCTGTTCCTCAGGTTTCTTTTCTTTTTGGCTGTTGCTGCATCTGGCTCTGCCACCACTGGGTGGCTGCTGCTGGCTCCAGCAGAGCTTTGCATGGCAGAGGGGCTGCCTGAACTGCTGCTGGCTTAGCTGGGAAGGACCCCTTCTTGCAAGCAAGGAACAGAGAAAAATGTTACAGGAAAAAAAAAAGAAAATCCAATGTTTTTGAGGAAATAAAGAATTTCACTTTTTTTTTTTTTCCTTTTTGTAAAACAACAAATCAAGAGAGAAAAGAAAAGCAGAAGCAAAAGCAGCACTTCTCTATTAGAAACACCAGCGGCTTCACCTTCATCCAGGTGTCAGAATGAAGAGCTCAGGGTTGTTATGGTTTTAATGACTAACTCAGAGCAATGGAAAGGGGAAGATCCAAAATAACTCACTCTCACTCAAGCTTGAAGACCAATAATTGCCCCTCCCAAGCTCCCTTCCTGCTGTATATTCATCTCCTGAATGTCCCTTTCATTACACAGACCTCCTCAGATGATCCCTTTTCCCACATCCAATGCTGTCCAGGTTGGTTTGTGGTCCAAACCCCTCTGATGACACCAAGGTTGGGTCAGAGTCTGTTCTGTCAGACACAGGCTTCGTGCAAGGCTGTGGGGGCTCCTCAAAATCTTCCCTGCTGCCCTGGGATTTACCCCTTCCTTTTCCTCCCTAGCGAGTTTGTTCTATCAGCCAGAAATTGTTATTAAATCAGGTTCTCAGGACATGATAAGCCTTTAAAATTTCCTCTTTCTGTAGCAATCCAGCTAATAGAGCAATATGAGGATAATAATGCAAGGCATGTTTGTATAATCTCTGAGACCTCTGGGCCTGATTCTCTTCTCATAAGCACTTTGTGTGATGCCATCACACACAAGAATGGCATAGGTCCAACCAAGATTATCTCCATTAATCTGTGGCATTACACAGATGCAGAAATGGTTGGGGCAGAAACAGTTTAATTCCTAGAGCCTGCAGCTCCTGAAATTGAATCTCAATTAATTCCGTTTGCAAATGGAAGAGCCTGAAATTGCCATCACCAAACTCTAATCTTAGTCACAGCAAGTCTAATTAATAGTACTTAAGAGATTCATCGGAATCAAACTTACCCAACCCACCAGTGAAACAATGAAGAGAGTGTCAAAGACAGTGTCACGAGCTGGGACAAGGAGAGGTCCTTATATACCCCAAGAGCTCTACCTCCCAGAGAGAAGAGCCTGTGCTCTACATGATGTACATTATTTCACAGCTGCAGAACTGCCCAGTTCGCAGAAACAGGTACTTTTTTTCTGATCTTTAGGAGAGAAAACACCCCACTCTTCTGCATGTTCTATTTTAGCAGCAGAAGGCTGCTCTCTGGCCACACCTGTGCTTGAAAGTTTGTTCTTATTCCAAGAGTGTTTTCTAAACACTCTACTCTAAAGCCCCATGGCTTCTGTCCTGCCAGAAATAACAATAAAAATAATGCAGGCAGAAAATTCACGTGGAAATTGGAAATGTGGGGCTTGAGCCTCGGGGATATTCAAGATATTCTCTGATTTCTTTAAAAGCATCAAGTAACCTTAATCCAAATGCAAGTGGTGCCCCAAGAACATTCCTCTTTCACCAGGCACCTGCCTGACCACCAGATAATCATGGAATGGTTTGGGTTGGAAGGCGCCTTAAAGACCAGTGAGTTCCAGCCCCCTGCCCTGGGCAGAGACACCTCCCACCAGCCCAGGTGGCTCCAAGCCCCATCCAACCCGGCCTTGAACCCCTCCAGGGATGGGGCAGCCACAGCTTCTCTGGGCCACCTGGGACAGACTCTCACCACTCTCACAAGAAAGAATTTCTGCCCCAGATCTCATCTCCATCTCCTCCCTTTCAGCTTAAAACCATTCCCCCTCATCCAATCACTCCCCTCCCTCATATTCCCTCTCCTCTCCAGGTTTTTCATCCCCTTCCAAGTATTCAGGGAAGGCTCAAATGCAGGACCTGCTCCTTGTTGTCCAGCAGCAAAGAAGAGCACAAAGAGGGAGTGACCCCTCAGGCTGCTCTACTTTACGATTGCATGGCCCAGATTAAGGGCTAGAAAAGGCTGATGACAGGCTAAACTCCAACAAGTTCATTCCTGAGCTCGAGTGCACAAATGGAGCAATTGAGAAATGGTCTCTTTGATGTGATGGCTGACTGGAAAGTGTCCCTGTTGTGCCCAGTGGGTTTTTCATGAGGCAATCTGTTGTACTTGAGAAGCACAGTAATTCTGCAAGAAGCAGTTAGGAATAAATTTAGGCAGGGAATTGGGAGAAGATTTTCAAGAAGCAGCGCAGGGAGGCTCTGGAAGAGGCCGCCAAATCAGAAGATTGTAATCAAAATAGGTACCAAGCTTTATGATGGAGGTTGGAGAATTTATGGAAGAGGTTTTATAGCTATGAAACTAGAGTCACAGACTTAACACGGTGGTTGTGTCTTGAGAGTTGTTAAACTAATCCATTAATGTAGGTCTATATAGGAGATCCTCTGGTTCCCGGGAAGCTCAGGTGCTGTATTGCATCAAAAAAACAGAGAGGAATCACTCATGGAATAACAAGCAGGGAAAAAAAATATTGAAGCATAGGTACTTCATATCCAGTACTTGGACACTACAGGATTTGGCCATCCCTGAGGGTGACCAGCTTCTCTTCTGTAACATGACTTGACACCAGCACCAGGAGAGAAGATAAAGTCTGTGACTGGACCCACAGGCAGACAGACCGATACTAGGAAATTCAGTAACAGGTTATTATGTCTTTTGTCTCGTGAGATGAGTCAATCAAGATGTCCACCCTGAAATGATGACAGACACAATAATAAAGAACAAGATGGGGTGTTAACGAAACGGTGTCTAATTAAGCCATCAGGGCGAGCCGTGTCTTGGGAGATCCAGTTCAGCAACTTCTGAATCACACCAAGACATGAAATCCAGGAGTGCAAGAGTTTCCTCAGATCGGTTTTCTCTGTGCACAAAGGTTAGAAGTACTGGAGGGAGAAAAATCAGAGTATCTGTGCAGATGTGAGGTGAAGATCATCACGAGCTGAGGGTCTCTGCAGTGGTCTTTACTTCTGAAAAAGATAGTCCTTTTTTTTGGATGGAAGCAATACAGTTTCAGGACCCTTAGAGACATTGGGACAATCATGTCAATGATAAACCAAATAAAGTAGACAGTTATAGGCCTCCATTCAGAGCTGCTGCTGCAGAGCTCGTAGGGCATCTCAGGCTTTTGGGGATTAACTACTTGATCATAGAATCACAGAATAGTTTGGGTTGGAATGCACCTTTCAAGTTCATCCAGTCTGATCAGCATTTGCAAGGTCACTGATGGTCTGCTACCTAAGATGTGCCAGAGCTGGAGTAGCATTTTCTGTCCAGGAAAAAGGATGGGCTCAGGCCAGTATTTTCCTCACTTGTGGTGTTATCTGCCCTGGAATTAGTGGTACAACTTCAGTCCCGACTGGGAGCTGAGCCGGGATCCTCCAGGTGAGAGCTGAGGAGCTGCTGAGCTACACGTTCACTGTGAAGCCACCTCACTCAACGCACGTTTCTCCCATAGTTTCCGGAATGTTTTGGTGAGGCAGGTTTCACTGCATTCGGCGTTTGCCTCTAAAAATAGTCTTTGTGCAATTCACATGGAAGGGGAAAGCAATTACACCTCTACTATGGGAAAAACATTCACTCCCTTTCCATGGGCTGACTTCAGAACCTCTTCGATGATAATTACCACCATTTTTCTGCTGAGGTTGCTGACATGGAGGTGAAATGACCTTCCCTGAGCCTCTCCAGACCTGGACCCAAACCAGTGTTTAAGGTCAGGACAGGCCCACCTTCTGATCTCCAGACAGGGTTCAGGTAGTCTCCCTTGCAGCTATGGAAAGTGATTTTCTTTAATCACTTGATGTTGCAAGTTGAGGCTGAAAATTAGACACCTAAATATTCCAGAAACCTCACTGCTTGCTTAAATCAAAGCAATGTCTCAACACGGAGCCCTGGCTGTGCAGTCTGTGCCTCAGCACTGCCCCACAAGTGCTACGTGCCCTCTTGCTCCCAGGTGGGGCATAACAAAGGTTACTGAAGTTCTGACCTGCAGGTGCATATTTGCTTGTGAATATTGCACAAATATTCAAATGTAATGTTTGATCTAATGAAATGCACTGTCTCCTTCTGAACCCAGCTGCTCTGCCCGATGCCAAGTGCAATGATAAAACCCACTTTTTTTACGAGTCTGAGCTTATTCCCTCTTATCTTCCTGCGTTGAAAGGCTCTATTCCAGGAGCCTATCTCAGCAGAAGGGCTATTTTGATAACCGCAAAGCACGATGCTCCCTAGAAAGCAGACGGGCAGGTTCTCCACTGCTGGAAAGTGTCCTAGTTCCTGACTTCAGCAGAGCCTGCGACTGCAATTTGTACCAGCAGAGCAGCAGAGGAACCCTGAGTCAGGGCTGGGATGGGATTTACCCCTTGCTAGCGATGGCTGGCAACTAAAACTAAGCATCTTCCAGAGCCAGGTAGGGCCCCACCTGCCGTGAGGTAAGAAAGGAAGTTGCACGGATGAAGTCACGCTAGAGGAGAAGACAACGTGGTCGAAAATTCAGTTGTTCTTCAGTTGCCAAACGATTATTACCAGAGGAAGTTACACCACAGCTGGAAACAGCTGCTGACATTCGCAGCCCAGGAATCCCAAGCAGGGATGGGGACCAGCTCAGCCTGTCTCAACGATGGCATCTGGAGTGCGTGCTCTGATAAGAGCTCTGGTAAAATGGTCAAAGATAGTCCCAAGACAAGCAAATGTGATGAAATTCACCCCCGTGTGGGACGCGTCATCTCTGCTGCTGAAAATAATCCTACCATCATAAATGAGGACTGTTTGACCTGTATCCTGATAGCTCCCTGAGATTTTGGGGATAATAATCAGTGAGCTATTTTCGCTCAGTATATTTTTTATATGGAATAATGCTTACAGAGATTATATACACTTGCCCCAAATTGTATGTGCTAAAAGCTCCTTTTATTTCACAAGTAGACTGAAGCATCTTTTCAAATGCCATTCTGGCATCTAAATGAGACCAATGTCCCAATTGCATTGGGATGTGATAAAACTTATACACTATTAAAAAGGTCCCTCTGCTTTTCACACGATACATGAGATAGATAAACTCAGCTCCCTCTTCTGCCACATTTAGATGGGTGGGAGCTGCACCCTCTGCCGCATGGAAAATAACATGCATCCAAAATTATCTGTTCTGAAACGGGAGAAGAATGAAATCTATGAAGATCTTCATGGGCAAAAAAAACCCCAAATCCATCCATCATGAGTTTATAGAATCACAAGAAAGCACTTTAGAAAAATTGTTGATGAAAAGCAGGTGAGAGAAGCACAAAGTAGCACACCCCCCCCCCCCGCCCCCATCTTAAACTGCAAATACATCCTAAGAAGGGGGGCATTGGCTGACACGAAATGGCTCATGGATGGGCTGAAGTGGAACCACACTGGTTGACACCACACCAAGTCCCCTGAGCTTGGCTGGGTCTGCAGCGAATCTGTTAACCTGAGGGTACAACCTTTATTCACACCAAAAGGATTTTTTTTTGTTAAATCGCATTAGTCAGGGAATTGAAAGGCATTGTGCACCAGGAGCCTCTCTTCACAATGCCTACGTGTGAAACAAGTCCGTGGAGGAAACGCACAACGGCAGTTGTGAAAGAATGAGCTCATTACCTAGGAGGACTCATTCCCAGAAGGCAGGGCTTTGAAACCATATAAAAGTTCTCAAATCTCTGTGCTCCACCATCCACTTGACTTCGTGCTTCTCCCTGTTGACCGGTTGGGTAAGTTGGAGAACACTGATACTTTTTGGGGATGTCTCTAATTTTACTGCTTGGCTTAATGTGGGCAGACTCTTTAAAGAAGCGTTTTATTTGATACCTTTGAATATGCAAAAGATTCCTGCAAAGAAGAGAAATTGTGGGCATTGGGGTAGTAAAAGCAGTCTTGGAATGACTCTGCAAAGCAAATTCAGGTTGTGTGCAAATCTGAGGATAGTTAAGTGCTAAATTAGATCCTTTCTGAAGAAGAGATCAGATAAAATTATGTTGGTTTGAATATAACTGATCCTGCCTTCAGGAAAGAAGATGGTCTAAATGGTATCCTAAAGCTCCTTCCAAATCTGTTGTATCTGTGATTCTGCTATTTATAACTAGAATATTTTTAAAACTTCAATTTTACAAAATAATTCTTCAATGAAAGATAGATTTGGGAGTATGAGGGGCTGTACAGAGCAGAAGAGTGGCAGTATTCCCAGGGTGCTGTATCATTCGTGCTAACCACGTCAAGAGCAATATGTTAATTTGGTTTAAGATCTTATCAGATCCTTATAAAGACTATATCAAGAGACAAGTGATATTGATCTGGAGCATCTAGGAGGATGTAGAAAAGCGGAATGAATTTCCTTTAAAGAGGTGCTGAGAGGGGGAGGCAACACGAGGGAGGGAGAATGCACTTGCACACTATCACAGGATCTGTGTTGGTGTTAGTCCTGTGCTGAGGGGACTTAAAAATGCCTCTTTCAACCAAGCCTTCTGTGGTTCTAACCTTTTGTTTGTACTCTTGGATTGTGCTTAGAAAAAAAGCTACACAGGATTTAACAAAGACACAGCACCAGCTGAGCCTGGTGCCTGCCTCACAGAAGGAGTTTCCTAAATTAGGAAAACTCCTTTGGGCTCTTGCACATGGGCTGTTGCCTTGGGAGAAGAAATCACTCCTGATTATTCTGATTCATGCCAGGTACATGTGTTATTAGTGGCCGTGATAATCCAGAAACATAGGGACGCATTAGCACTGTTAATTCTTTCCATGAGAGCTGGAAGGACTGTGCCACAGGTAACCTCAGCCCATTACATCATCAATGAGGTCAGAGTGAAATTGGAGCAAGAGGAGGAGTTGGCCAATTGTTACTGTAGGAACTCTTAATGATATAGAAAGATATCAGCTTGCTGGTGAGGTCTATGTTGAGACCTTAGCACCTCAGGTTTCTAATTCCAAATAAAATATGGAAAACATTTTAAAATGGGCAAAATCAAATTAAGTATTTCAGTTTTCTCATAGTCAAATATCCTGTTGGGCCTAGATTTGTGTTTTTCTACTCTTTGACACACCAACCATTTTAAAATGTTTGCCTTCAGCATTCATTATTCTTTTACTATAGTTTTTTTTTACTTTCTGAAACCGTTATCACACCAGCAGATCTGTTATTTGCCAGCTCCTCTCATCAATTCCCCAGCACAGAAATGAAAGGGAATTAACAGGTTGGGAAGAGCTAAACAACAGGAGGAAGAGCTCTAAAGTGTAAATCAGCCCCAACATCAAAGGAGTGGCTCAACCTCAGTCAGACCTGACAGGGCTGCCCTGCATTGCAGAGCAGAAGGGAGAAGCAAGATAAGACAGAGTCAGAGCAGGAGCCTTGGGAAACCAAGGGCAAAGTAAGAGAACTTTGCTCTTGCAGCTGATTCATGTTTCTTATAATCGTTGCACCCTCATCCCAGCACACTTCATTTAGCAGACACAATAACACTCTGACGTTTCTTTCAGATAATCTTGTTTCCTGCAAAGATGTCTTTGAATCAAATGCAAATCAAGCAGGAAATCACCCTCCCACCTGGCCTGAGCAAAACCGTTCCAAAGCAAAGCCAAGAGCCAGTGCCTTATGATGAGCCGGTCCCATGTCCAGAGCAGCAAATTGAAGTCCAAGTCCCAACACCTTGTCCAGAACCAGTCCCAGAAGTGGTGGTATCAGAAAAAACAGTGCCGTTGCCAACACCGGTGGTTGAGCCAGGCAATGGAGAAACACCAGTGGTCATCATACCCCAGTGTCCACCCCAGGAGCAGCAGCTACAACAGCAGTGCAAGCTGCCACCAACACTCCCACCTGTGGAGAGCCCTGAAGAGAAATCAGCATGCAAAGAGCAGCCGGTGCCAGTCCCTGTTTCCTGCTCTGAACCAAATCCATCTTTGCTGGAGAAGCAAGAGTGCAAGGAGACTCCTGTCACCGTTCCTGTAACCTGCTCAGAGGCTGCAGAGTGTCCCCAAGAGAAGCAGCAGTGCAAGGAGATCCCTGCACAAATCCCTGTTCCATGCCCTGAACCTGTGCCATGTCCCCAGCAGAAGCAGGAATGCAAGGAGATCCCTGTGCCCAACCCATGCCCTCCAGAGAAGCAGGAGTGCAAGGAGACCCCTGTGCCAACCCAAGTTCCATGCCCTGAACCCACACCATGTGCCCAAGAACAGCAGCAGAGCAAGGAGATCCCTGTGCCAATCCCTGTTCCATCTCCTGACCCTGCACCCTGTCCCCAGGAGAAGCAGGAGTGCAAGGAGACCCCAGTGCCAATCCCTGTTCCTGACCCTGCACCCTGTCCCCAGGAGAAACAGGAGTACCAGGAGATCCCAGTGCCAACTCCTGTTCCTGAACCTGTCCCATGTCCCCAACAGAAGCAGGAGTGCAAGGAGATCCCCGTGTCAATCCCTGAGCCAGGGAAGGGCTCCCTTCTCCCAGAAAAGTGTCCCCCCATCGAGCAGCAGCAGGTGAAGCAGCCCACCCAGTGGCCACCCATGCAGAAGTAACTTGCCGCTGGCAAGGGAAGCCCTGAAGAGAGAAGAAGCTCGTCAACCCGGACCTCCTCTCCCCACATCTCACAGTCAGAGGTCATTTTTCCAACACCCTTTTCTTCACTGCAGAATTCCTGTCAGGAAGCACAGCTCCCAGCTCCCCCAGCAGCTAACGCCAGCATCGCCCCGTACTAACAGCCCCACGCCAGCTGAAACCTCGGGACCCCCGATAGACAACAGGGCTTCGGGGGGTGGTGTAGGTATGTGCACCCAGCTTTCCAGCAGCCTGAATTTCTGCCCTCTCCCAATCACCCTGCTGGCTTTTAAAGAGACCCAAGAGCACGATGGCATCCTATAGTCGTAGAATGGTTTAGGTTGGAAGGGACCTTAAAGATCACCTCATTCCAACCCCCTCTCATCAGCAGGGACACCTCCTACCAGAGCAGGTTGCTCCAAGCCCTGTCCAACTTGGCCTTGAACCCCTCCAGGGATGGGGCAACCACAGCTTCTCTGGGCAACCTGGACCAGGCTCTCACCACCCTCCCACCAAAGAAGTTCTGCCCCAGATCACAGCTCAATCTCCCCTCTTACAGTTTGAAGCCATTATCCCTCATCTTATCACTACATGCCCTTGTAAAAAGTCCCTCCCTGGGTTTTCTGGAGCTGGAAGGTGCTCAGAGGTCTCCCCAGAGCATTCTCTTCTCCAGGCTCAATTCCCCATCTTCTCCCCCTCAACTCTCTCAGCCTGCCTTCACAGCCGAGGGGCTCCCATCAGGGTTTATTAAGCTAAATATTCAAATTTAACCCAAATGCAGTTAAGGACCCATAGCTCATTGTCCAGACTGTGCACCGCCTCCTGGTTTTCATGCCTTCCTCCCCAGCTCCCTGCACTCTAATGCCACCCCCTACCTTGCACTTAGGGGTTTTACCTACTACTAATAGGATTTGAGGTTTGTGCAGAACCTGCTGCTAAGGGGTTCTGGTCAGCGGCAGCAAGACTTTCTGAATACTGAATCCACAGTGCTGAATATATTATGCAGATTAAAAAAATCCATTAGGCTAGAGGAAATAGAAAGATTTTTTACAGAAGAGCCATCATCTCTTAATTATCTGCTTAGTTGAATTGGTAGCAATCAGTGCTTTCCTCAGAGAGCTCACCTTGGATTTTCTAGGATGTGTAAAAGAACAGCTTGAGCTGAGATTATGGAAAATATATAGATAATTAAATCCAATCCAGACATGTTTTGAAATAGATTAACCTCAGGCGTGGCTTCCATCTGCTAGACAGGCTAAAGGAGGAAGCATACCCAGTGCTGTCTCAATTACACCCTGGAACATGTTTCACCACACGGTGTTGTTGCGTGTGTATTTGGCACTTATCGCTAATTATTTTAGGCTGATATTGTATCCAGGATTTATTTCACTGTGAAAAATCAACAATAAAAATGACTTTGAATACCAAGTCGTGGAGATTTTTAATAGCTTCTGCTTAAAAAGATGAAAAGGAACCTCAGCCTGAAAGAATCAGACACTTTTTAGCCTCAGAGATAGACAAATTGGGACACAGAAAGTTGGGTGTTCACAAGGGATCCTGGGTCCATTGCTCATCACCAGGTGCCCAGGTTGGAGAACCTGCAAGAACCCCTGAACTGTGTCATGTCAGGCCACGGGGTGGCTGATGGCACAGAAACACTAATTGTGTTGGAACACGGCTCAGCAGGACACCACATCCCACATGGCTCACACTGAGCTGTTCCTGTGGTCAACCTGCCCCAATTTAAACACACTCAGAGCCACTCCGTGACCTTCAGCAGACATCAGTGGGCACGTCTACGAGGGTTGGAAGCAGAACCAAAGGAGTTTTTCCCACACTTCAGATGAGCCAGGAGTGATGTTATCTCCTCAGCTTGGCCCCATACCTCTTTGATGGTACCTCCATCATACATCCAATACATCCAGCCTCCGCGTCTGAGCACAGAGTCGTGCTGAGACACACAGCTGCTGGCTTGCAGAGCAAGTTTGTGTCTCTCTGCCAGACACCAACATAACATCACTCCACAGTTTCTCTATTATAATTTCCCTCCTCTACTCTTCCAGCTGACTGGAAATTAATTAGCCAAGTGTCCTGGTTTGGGGTAAAACAGAACCAATTTTCTCTTCAGTAATGTCCTGTCCTTGGCTGAGAAACCAAAACATTCTGGATCCTCTTTAAACCAAAACTATTCATTCCAAGCAAGCAAAAGCTTCATTCCAAAGTTAAAACCTTCCAAAGATTCTTTACTTCTCAGCAGTTATAGGATAGTTGAGACTCTAAAACCACAATCATTTTGATAGACCCACAAGAATATACTTCAGAATATTATGTCTTACAGAAAACCAAGTTTCCACAGTTTGCTTCAGTTCAGGCTGAAAACAACTTGCAAGATCACCCCGAATTGGGAAGTACATCCATCCTGAGCCCTTTTTGGCACCCAGGCAGCAGCTCTGTCCCAGAGGACCCTGAATGTAAAGGATCCTTCAGAAATTGTGGTCATTTTGTGTCCTATTTGCACTAGACATTTCCCATTTGTGGGCTCCTGGGTCATCATATTAATAGCCAGAGGTTTTTGGAACTATGTGAAATAAAAATATGGACAAATGATTCCTAGGGAATTCTGGAAGACAAGTGTACATGGGTCCCTGTGTACAAGTGTATGTTTAGATGCAGTTCTTTGGCTAATAGAAGATACCAAAATAGAACGAGTGACACTAGTAAAGTGAAAAAAAAATATCAGGAAGCGAGTAATGAGGTTGCTTATAATTTTATTGCTGCATGTCCCAAATTAGAGATCAGAAGAAAGCGGCCCCATGATTATTTTTTTTTATAGCAGAGGGGGAATAAATCTGAGTTAATGAATTGCTTCTCTTTGTAAAGTAATTTCTGCTCACAGTCAAAGGAGGCGTGCTGCAAATTTCTAGCTATTCTGGCAGAGCCAGCAGGCAGGAGGAGAGCTTGGAAATGAGCATTTGCATCTTCTGTGGCCAGTGCTGCCAGTGCTACTTCTGCTTTGGGCATTGCTGCTGCTGTTGCTGCTGGGGGATGCTCTTCACAGGACACTTGACTTGCCCTTTTGGGGCCTGGGATTGCTCCACACACTTTGGAGCACACTTTTCCTGGCATTTTGAAGGGATTTGCTGCTGCTGTTTCTGCTGGTGGGAAGACATCTTCACTAAGCCTGGAAGAAAACCAAGGTGCCATTTCAGTTATTTTAAGTCCTACACACTTCTCCTTTTTGGATGTTATAGTTTCAGTCAGTTCTTCAGTTTTGACATCAAACCAACAGTGAAAAGCCTTTAAGGCTCAAGGCGTAACTGTATTCAAGCATAAATGAATAGAAGAGGCAAGAACCTTCCTAACAGGGTTGTGATCCAAAGAGGTAAATGGCTACAGAAGTGGAGGGGAGAGAAACAGGGAGAGGAGTTTTCCTTCTTTCCCTCTGCTCACTCTTTTCTGAGCATTTCAGCTTTTGACAAGCGAAGAAGCAATGCAAGTTTTAATGAAAGCACACTTAGTTCAAGGGG
>BJBW01004784.1:29821-42411 GCA_004320125.1 Scolopax mira
CACATCTCTGCTTAGTTCACTGAGACCCTCAGAGCAGGAGCCACGTCTCCAGCTGTTAAATGCAGGTGACCTGTCCTTCTGCTCAGTGATTATATGAATTTATACAAAGAAGTAAAACTCAGAGCCCTGGAGATCCGGGAGATGGCAGTGATCAGCCCATGGCTGCTTGAGGGATGGAAAACAAGCTGCCAGTGGATGCCATCCTTTGGTAGCTGATACTCAATACCCGATGGTTATCCACAAGGATTCTTATCAGTTGGGAAAAAAAAAAATTATGAGGGTTGACAAGGGTTTGTGGGTTAAAAGAGTCAGCAAGCCAGTATCAGAAAGTCTCAAAATACAGCAATATGGCTTTCACCTGTGCAGAGGTGAAATTGCCAGGGAGTTGAGTTGAAATTGATATTAGATGAACAGAATAAAGTAAAAAAAACAACACACACCCTGTCTCCCAAGGAGAGAACACCGGAAACCCCCACATACAGAGCTAAAAGCACACAGAGGGACTCACCTGGTGTCTCCTGCTGTTGGAGGGAGAGAGGAAGAAGCCACTGAAGGTAAAAAGCCTCCTGAATGGGAGGCTTTTATACGCTTTTAGAAGTCAGCCCTGGGAGCTGATGACAACAGATTAACTTGATGACCAGAATCTTTCACAACCAGAACCTGCTCCTCTGACACCTCCGTACACCTGGACTTCAGTCAAGGTCTGTGAGATGCCTCCTCTTTCAGGTGCGGGGGATTTGTTGTTTTTAATGCAAGGCACACCCAATCTGGTAATAACTGGCTAATTTATTAATAATTCATTTTGTCCTGACCCTGGGCAAAGATCCCACTACTCAGGTTTGAAGGGGTGGCTTAGATCCATTCTGGAGTGAGCAGAACACTTTTTTTTTTTTTTTTTAGGTGTTTCCTGATAGTTTTGTCTGTGATCACCAGGACAGATCTCCAGCTGGCACAAATCCCAGTAGGTGGGGAGGTCTGGGTGCTGTATCCCAGCTCCCGGGAAGGGCAGCAGGTCTGCATTTGGCACTCTGTGCTTTTGGGCTTTGCTTACATCCTTCTCTATTTTCCTTCCCCCAAAAGGGAGAATGAAACATTTTTATATTGCCAACAAATTGGAAAGCTTTCCCCATATTTTTTCTTGTACTTTCACATAGCTTTTGACTGAAGCAACAAAAACTTCTTTTTCTATAAATGCTGAGTTTGGCTTGCTGAAGTTATGGCAGAATTTCTTTTTTCTGGTGATGGATCCATGTCTATCCCTTGCAGCTTTTCCAAGGAAGGAGCAAAGAAAAAGTTTCAACTGGAACATTGTCTTTAGCTCTAATGGAGAAGGCAGTTCATTCCTCCCGGAAGCATTCCTCAATGCTATGCCCCGTGGGGTCAGATTCAGCCCTGGAATTACAGTCCATTACGGATGTGTGATGCTCAGAGAGGTGATGGACGTGGATTCCACTGGGTGCAAGAGAGCAGAAGGTGCTAATGGAAAAAAAAACATCATCCCATATCTTAACATCCCTCATTCCTGCCTGATTTCATAGAATCATAGAATGGTTAAGGTTGGAAGGGACATTAAAGATTTCCCAAGGGTCTTCATGACCCCAAGACTGACATAGATCAAAGGTTACTAATGCGTTGTTAATATTCAGGAGAATCTTAGCAGTGCCCAGACCTAACCACAGGTGCATAGAGGAGCAGTGTGTCAGGGCTTTTGCAACACATTTTTCCTACAGGCACAGGAAGTGTGATGAGCACAAACCAACAGGTCCCTTCTGCCACTTCCCCTGGGCTTTCAGAGCTGCATGTCCTCACCAATGATGACTGCGCCTGGTGCAACACTTGCAGCAGAGAGGAAGGGGGGAAAATTTTTTAAATTACTAAGACAGCTGATTGATAGAGCTGGATGAAGATGCTTGGAAATCAGTCATAGGTGACTAACCTATGAGATGGAGCTCATTAGTAGCTGCATATGATTTCCTGATGAAGGTTTTCTCCATGCCTGGAAGTGGGCATTGATGCTACGCAGCAAGCAGTTATTAGCGAGGCAGAATTCATGGCTGGATCCCCAAATGTTTGCATTTTACAGTAAGAATTAGAGGTTCCCAGTCTTCCCCCACTACTTTCATGCTGTGGAAGATATGGCCCACCTCCCCCTGTTTTGTCTGTCTGAGCCGAAAGGTGTGTTCAGGTGTAGAATTTGTTTGCCTTCGCGAGATGTGTTTTACCTATCATTATCCCTGTTTGATGGTGTCACCTTTTGGTGTTGAGAGAAGTAACACAAAAAGGAATCTGTTAAACTCTCTACACCTGCACACAAGGTTTCATTAAAAGCTGATTTGGTAACAGTGTTTACACACACCTAAATATAACTCTTTTCCTTTCCAGATTAGATGTTCTCCACCCTTGCCATAATGATACAGTAGGTGGATAGCA
This sequence comes from Scolopax mira, assembly GCA_004320125.1. Lineage (NCBI taxonomy): Eukaryota > Metazoa > Chordata > Aves > Charadriiformes > Scolopacidae > Scolopax > Scolopax mira. Next base: position 32,252 of record BJBW01004784.1, read on the forward strand.
ATTCTCTACATCCCAGACATGGAAATTGTGTAGCCATCACGGAGACAGAGGAACGCAAGTCACGTGCACAGAATGGAAGACAATGGGAGCATTGTCTCTGAAACTCAGCATTTAAATGGGTATAACGTCCCTCCAGACAATGGGCCTCCTTCAGGTTCAAAATTATGACTCCAAATAAAGAGATACCATTTATAAGTGAATTAAAATATTATCGTGCCTGCCAGTTGTTAATGAACCTGAAATGCCAACCACTCTGTCAGTCAGAGATGTGACTTCTCCTCCTTGTAGATGGGGAAGGGACAGATAACAAGAGGGAGACCTGCCCAAAGCCACGCGAAGTGTCTGCAGAAAATGTGGGCACAGAGCTGCAATCTTGCAGGGCCTGGACCTGTTCCTAAACCACAAGAAGATTCAACTCCTGAAGCCAAATCCCCTACTTTCTATAGTTAGTCTGTGAGGATCATGGGGAGAATTCACCAAAAATATCATTTTGGTCTCCATCAAAAATATCAGTTTCATCTCTATCCAAATGTTTTTCAGAAATAGTTAAAATCCCAGTGAGAATGTTTCAATTCCTTCTTCCTTGGACTCAGGGCTTTCTTCCACTTAATTTACCTTTTAACTGTTTCTAAGACTTGCCTTCAAAATTCAGAGGTATAAAGACCAAAATTCTGAGGTATAAAGACCAAAATTCTGTCATTAATAAGGGTGAAAATTACATTTCTATCATTATTTTAATCTAGGATAATGTTATTCTTCTTAATATCTGTTAGAAAAGTATTAATGCAATTGTGTTTTGTTTATGGTATTAGAAGACATTTCTCTCTGTTATAATGGATGCTCTCTCTGTTTATAGCACTGCATTGCAGACACAAATCCTCCACAACAGTCACAGATTTTAGAAGGAAAACTCAAGGAAGATTTTCCTGGGTCCAAAGACATGGAAAGATGGGGAGATGAAATAAAGACAGAAGATGTGTGATGCCGTCAATGGTCAATTTTTATTGCTTCAGATAGACATTAAAAGACAAGAGGAATTACATTAAAAGACAAGATGAGGATGAAAGAATAGAAGGGGAGACATCTTCCAACATCTACAGCTTACAGCACAACCATTGTTAATTAATTTCCCACAATGCCTTGCAGTATAATATTGGCCAACTGCAGTTACCAAGATAAAGGTGCTGAGATAGCAGTAGCAGAAGAAACAAAGATACAGACTGGAAATGTTCAGAAAAAGCTTTTCCAAGACAAAAAGAGCTTGGGGTAACCAGGTCGGGAGAGTTCTCGGTCCGTTGCAGATGGGTCTGTAACCGGTTTTTCACGCCGTGGATGCTCATGAGCCCCTGGATATTGCAATGTGCTGAAGCATCATGGAAGGCTGGAGCGTTGAGGCCATCAGCAAGGGCGGGAGCAGCAGGTGTTGCAGGGCTCCAGGCACACGGTCTCGCAGGAATCCACACACTTGGAGGCACAGACCTCCACGCACTGGGGCGGGCAGGGCTCCACGCACTTGGTGCAGCACTGGGTGACGCAGGGCTCCACACACTGGGTCTGGCACTGGGTGGCACATGGCTTCACGCAGACATCAATGCACTTAGGGGGGCAGACCTCCACGCACTGGGTGGCACAGGGCTCCACGCACTGGGTGGCACAGGTGGTGGTGCACTGGGTGGCACAGGGCTCCACGCATTGGGTGGCGCAGGTGGTGGTGCACTGGGTGGCACAGGGCTCCACGCACTGGGTGGCACAGGTGGTGGTGCACTGAGTGGCACAGGGTGTGGAGCAGACCTCCACACACGGCGTGGAGCAGGGCTTCACGCAGATGTTGTCGCAGGGTTCCACGCACACCGTCTTGCAGGGCTCCACGCACTTGCCGCACTTCTGCAGGCAAATGGGAGGGGGCAGGCAGGGCTGCTTGCACTGCTCGTAGTAAGACATCCTTCTGAGGGGCTGGTAAAGCTGAAGAGAAAGATAAAAAGAGAGATAGAAAGTCAGGACACTCGTCTTTTCTTCCTAAACCACAATTCACAACCTGAGCTCTTGAAATGTATATAGGAGTCAGGGGTTGGACTGAGAAAAGGGCTGTTAGAAAAAATTGCTCGTGTGAATGATTCTGCGGGTTATCCCTTCCTTCCTTGGGAACCTGCAGGCAACATTGTTAAGAAGGCTAGAGCCATAAACCTTGAATTTTATAGAATTGCCCACAGTTCAATTTTATAGAAGCTGTAACATGAGAATAGTTAATTAATCAGCAGATGTTCCAGGGCCCGTCTTTTGCTTATCACTTCTTCAGTTCCTCACACATCACAGAGCACGTCCCCCTTTGTGTAGACTTTGTTGAACTTGCTGATCCCCAAGGATAGAGCCCAAAGACCACAAATTCAGACACTATCCCAGATCCTCCATCTGTGTATCACGGTACATCATTGGAGTTCTATCAAAATTCATAGGCTCATCCTTTCACAAAAGAAGGGTTGGCCCAGAGGTTGCAGCTCCCAGTTCCAATTCACTTCTTCATCTTGACTTCTCCCAGATGCCTCCTGCAGCTTTGCCCTCAGGTGTTCTGCAGCTTCCTTCTTCCAGATAATGCTTCTTCCCACCCATCTCTTTTGAAGTCTCAAGACTTACTCTGCCAGCATCCACTAATTTATTTAATTTCCAGACTTAATGAGGTATGAAAAAAATTCATGAAGATAGAATACGGAGAAGGATGGGAGACAGCCAGGGTTTCTGAAGAGGTGAGAAGACTTTTGCAAGCTACTTAAGGAAGAGAAAACTCTAAGTTGTCTCCCCCGTTCCAGGACAAACTCTGGAACAGAGACACCAGAAGCAACGCTCTCCTGCGATCAGTAATATATTCCTTCGACCAGACCAACCACATCCATCGCATCTTCCCCTGATAAATCCGAGAAAGACTTACCAGTTCACCAATGCAGGTGAGTGAGGGAGAAGTCAAATGAACTGATGTGAGCATCAAAATGCAAACCTTTTTATATGGCCTGCATGGCGTCATCTCCGGAAACAGGGGAGCCCAGGGGTATGGACACCTGACCACTAACTACCTGAGCAAGCTCCACCTATACATGCTTTACATATTTGTTTACATCCTAATTTTTGATGGAAACCCTCTTCCAGGAAAAACATGTGATCCTGAGCAAATTCTGTTTCCACCTAATTCATGATTCATGTGGTTCTCAATGGGAATGACACAGTAATTAAAAAAAAAAAGGGTACTGAATTAATTGCTTTTCAAAAAGATTTAATATGCTCGGATATTTTCAACTCCTTATTTCCATAAATGTCTGAATGATGCCTTAGGTTTTTTCAATGGAGTAAGAATGGATAGCTATTATTAGGGAAGATGGACAATTGATCTGATTTACTATGGGAAATAGCATGTCCTAATTCTCATGGTGAGAAACAGCTAATCCTACAGTGGTCCATCAGCACTGCTACAAACTGTTGACATATTTTTTTCTCTAATACCTTTTATAACCATGAAATACACCCAAACCATTCTTCTACACCATCCATTAACAGTATTGATGCTTGGCAATGTTAATGTGGACACAGATGCAGTTTAGTGACAGTTTTTGTCAGTGTCAAGTTGATGGTTGGACTCAATGATCTGAAAGGACCTTTTCAACCTCAGCAATTCTATGATCCAATGATTTACCTTGAGGACCTCTTCAAGCCAATCATGGCAAAGTAAAGGGCTATACATTTTGAAGGCATTTTTCTCTGGCAGAGCAATGTAAAGGGCTTCAGTTTAAGCAGAATTCAAGCCCAGAAGTCCATATTATCACGTTGAAGCCTTTTCCTGATCATAAGATCTCTCTCAGCTCCACAGCATAAAAAAAATATCCTTATTTCTCTGAGATACTCCAATCGTGGCGGTGGAATGTGATCATCAGGCTATGTAATCAAACTCCCCGCTGAGATGACTCACAAAAATGCTAAATGGGCAAAAAAACCCCAACCTCCAACCTGTTCAGCGTGAGCAGTGCATCCTGTTTACGCTGGAAACCATGAGACCCACTGGAGAATTGCAGGCATCGGCATGGGTTCCTTTCCAGTGTTTACATGGGGAAACTGGAATTCCTGTCCTAAGCCCGTGTGAGCTGACGTCTTTGCACTGTTCCCAACATCCTCCCAGCAACACCTCATGGTTAATTCAGTCTTTCTGCTCTTCCTCCTTTGCTGGACAGACTCGGTGCATCACGTGCGGTTTCTCCCAGCAAGACTCATCATCTGCACTGGCGGTTTTTATAGGTGATAGGAAAAAATAAGGACATGTACAGTATTTTCTGGTGTTAGACATCTGCTTTGGGGTGAGGAGAAACACCTACGACTGCATCAAATAGGCCCTTGTAAGATTGTAAAATTGTAGGCTGTAAATCAGATTGTAAAATGAACAGAGAGCAAGTACCTCAGATTTCGTTATCTAATAATTTGACAGATTATCTCTCCCCATCATCTCAGCCAAGACCTAACCCTGCTGGGTGATGCTGAGCAAGCACTTGTCCTCCAGTACCCTTAGGTTCCCCCACAGCAGCAGCTTCCATCACTTATCTTGCCAAGGAGTTTGTCACAGTCTGGTTTGTACAGTTCTTTGTGCTTTCCTCAGGCTTCAGGCTCACCTCTCAAACCAACGCCGAGGACCGGTCCTACATCTCCCTTTCTATAGTGGGTTATTGTATACCCTATTGTTATATTTGATTAGTGAGAAATTGTAACAACTTCTAAGAGAAATAGACATTTTAGGGGACATAAATTGATCTGCATCTGTAATATGTGGGAACATTAGAGGGATGGATTATTATTCTTAATTGACACTTATTTGCGGATCTCTATTACATTTATGAGCAATTTGGTCATTTGACTAGTCACGTTAACTTTGGTGAGTCAGGACCCCACAGCAACATCCTTTCATGGCCATCCTGCTTTGGCAGAAGAGCTGGAAAGAAGTGATTTTCCAAACCTGACATGTCTGGGATCTATTTAATTAAACAGCACATGTTAAGGTCTCCTGCAGAACCATAGGCTGGATGATGGGTAGTGTTTTAATGAAAAGAGCATGACAGAGCCCAAACCAGAACCAGGAGAGGTTCCTGGGGCCCAGGAGCAGGCAGACTCTCCAAAGGTTTGGCTGCTGCTGCAGAAGAGGAGCCCCCGAGTACTGTATTCTGGTGCTCAGGAGAATATTTCTGAAAAAAATGAGTAAAAAAGAACACAGTGAACATTTTGTCTCCAAATAATCCAAGAGAGACTTTGTATTTCATCACCAAGAGCTACCAAAGATGAAGGCACATCAAGATTGGAGCCATTTCCTACAGCTAGGAAAAAAAAAAAAAAAAGCCTGCAGACATGAAACACCGCATGGTCACGGGGACATGATTGTTAACATAAACTCCAGGATGTGCAGATTTCATGACTTTGGATGGAAACATCTCCAACTCAATTTTTTTCCTGTGCAACTGTTTGGATATGCACCGTTGTGGGCTGTCCAGGGAGTAGAGCAGTAGGATGAGGGGTAAGGGTTTGACACTGAAAGAGGGGAGATTTGAGATGAGATGTAGGGAAGAACTTTGCTGTGAAGGGTGTGAGAGCCTGGCCCAGGTTGCCCCGAGAAGCTGTGGCTGCTCCATCCCTGGAGGGGTTCAAAGCCAGGTTGGATGAGGCCTGGAGCAACCTGGTCTCGTGGAAGATGTCCCTGACAGGTCAGGATGGGGAACTGGATGACCTTTAATGTCCTTTCCAACTCTAATCATTCCATGATTCTATGGTTCAGCTGGATTTCTGCTAGAAAAATATACATTCAGAAGTGGCTGAACACTTTGCTTTAAAAATCTAATACTTCTGGATTTCTTTGCATCCCTTGGTTTAACTAAAAGCCTCCTCAATAAACATCTGAGGCATCCAGCACTGGTTGGCAGCAGGGATTTCATTTCACTTATGTTTAGCATCCCATATAATATATTTTACAGTACCCACATTTTGTCAAGGAGAACATTTTCATAGAAATCGAGGATTCTCCCCTTATTCTCATCCTAGCAAGGCCTTCCCAGCCCACTTTCCTGCACTTTGTTGCAATTAAATCTTCAAGGCTGGGGCTTCATTACATCCAACTTTCCCCTCTCGTCATTTCCTACCACAACTCCTTGAGGAAGGTGGGAGGGTGTGATCCAGCACCCAGGGCAGTTTCCAGTTTGGGCTGGTCTCCAGGCTGCTGGTCCATTGGCTCCAGCCACTTTGGAAATTGTCTGCATAGCTGAGATGCCAGGAGGCTGAGTCCAGAATGCAATTAGCAACTCACAGGAAAACAAGGGGCTTGTCTAGTCCATGCCCTGGGGACAATTTGATCAAGTAATTAGATCATTACTTCTGGGGCTGAGAGGAACCCAAATACGGCACTATCCGCCTCTTTTCCTGTTTACTCAGGAAGGTGAGTGCTCCGTGAAGAATGATAAGTGAGCATCTGAATGCAATTAAATCTGAAAAAAAAGAGGAACTAGCTGTGGTCATGAAAACAAAAAAGCAAAACCTCATCTGTTTTATCATTTGCTTTCTTTTGCAGGTATTTGCTTTGATTTCTCAATATTTTTAACCAGGAATCTATCTTTCCTTAGGTTTTTTTCACATTATTGAATAAAACTATGTCCTGATGTCTGAGGAATACATTTTAGAGCTCAGGGAAAGTTGACTGACAGAGGAAGAACTGTGGCTCTACTTTTGCTTATGCTGAACAGCAATCTTCTCCCAAACTCTGATAACAATTTCAAAGGTGTAAGTGTTCAGGGTGTAGGTGTTCAGGGTGTAGGTGTTTCCAGGTGTTCAGGGAGGAAGGGAATCTGTTTCTCTTCCTATGGCACAACCCTGTGATGTTCACCTGGAAATGAAGGCTCTCAGCCTTTTAAAATCTGAATTTCTATGCTTGTATGAAATGATAAATATAATTCAAGCTTCATGCCATCAGAAGGATGCTACAGAGAAATAGTTTAAGGGAAAATCTTATCTGAATGCCATTTTTAACACCTGCAGTTTCTTATTTCCCAGAAGTTTGTTCCATTTGATTTGGGAGCAGAAGTAAAGGAAATCATCACTTGCACAGAACTTAGGAGTTTTAAGGGAGTTTTTGAGTCAAATCAGACCTCCACAGGGATGATTAGGAAGCCTAATCATTAGGGATTTCTATTGTGTAGCGTTTGTGCTTAGGTAACACCTAGAGCCCTCACCAAAGCCCAGACACCACCGTGGCAAGGGCTGCACAACCGGTGGCAAGAGCCAGGGGCAACCACAACTGGTTGAGAGAGGAGGAGAGAAACCAAGGAGCTGTGAGGGTGGGACAATTTGTGCGAGGCAGGACCTCCCCAGCCCACGTGGAATGTCATGTCCATTGGGTCTCATTTATCACGACCCACTATTGGTCGGACTCCTCTGCTAGGAAAGAAGTGAGATAGCAATAATTGCAGGGTAGTCACCAGCCACGTGCCCCGGGGCACCTTTAAAGAAGGAGGCAGTGGGTGCTCGCAGACAGAGCTGTGCCCACATCTGCTGCTTCAGCAGCCTCCCCCGCAGCCTGTCTCCCCATCCCTCCTCCCTTCGGGTGCTGCTGATCCCACTCTGCACCAGCTCCATACTGGAAACCTGCAGAGACACCCTTGGCATGTGTCATGGGGCAACTTCGAGGCCCTGCGGATGTTGCCCGCTCTTGGAAAAATCAATGTGGTGCTAAGGAGGAAGCACTGGGATCTTGTTAGCAGATATTCATGGAGGGCTACCAAAATTGTTCAATTTGCTAATAATAATAAAATTCCTGCAGAATTCAGTGGTGAGTGAATCCATCCCAACGGATGAGGCTCGCCCAATTGCCACCAGAGACAAGGAAATGGAAGGCGATTGCAAAAGGTTGAGATGGGACCTCTTACACATGGGTGACAGTCACGGTCTCCCAGACCAGCTCATCTTCCCCTCATTAGTGGCTTATTTACCTCTTGCTCGTAATGAACATTTCATTTCTGCCTGTGGGATGCAGTCACAGCCAGTCCTGAGCTCCTCTAGCTTTGGGGGAGCACTTCAGCAAGTGGTTGGGTTTTCAAAGTCTTCTCAAAACCATGGGAGAGGAGTCCTTCCTCAGGAGGTCCAGCATCCCCTCTCCCAACAATGATCTGGGATAACCCAGATGAGTCCCAGGTCTCTGGCTACTGCCATGGACCTCCCCACATATTCCAGCTGGAGCTGCCATTCCAATAAATCAGGCTTTTAGGAAGAAATTAAAAGGGAAACGTGTGAGTCTGGGGGAACACAAAAGTGAAGGAAACACTTCCCAAGACAAATGATGCCAAGATAATTTTTTTTTTTATTGCTTCATGCAAGAAAAGAAGATGCCAAGAAATAACAACTGTGGAAATCCCTCCATCCACACCAGTGCAAAGAAAAATCACAGGATCTCTCTCCCAGGCAACATCCCTGGGGGCACAAAATCAATTAGTTACATGTTACATGTGCTTGAGGTAAATATAGTAGAAATGATGCAGAACCCGTAAGGAAACCCGTCTGAAGATTTACTCTTTCTAGGACAGGAAGGGCATTAGGAAAGGAAAGATGTGAGGAAGACGTTGGCAAGTTCAGGGATCTGTAAACCGTTTTCGTTCCTTAGCCTTTGGAGACTCCCCCCACAGGAGCCCCCACACGCAGCCCCTCAAGGACCCGTGCATTTACGAGAGCAAACTTCTGCACAAGTGATGGAGTAGGGGCAGCTGCCGGCAGGGGTGCACACACCCTTGCACGGGGGGATGGCTTGTGTAATGCAGGCGGTGGGACAGGAATCCACACACTTCGTAACAGGCTGAACGCCCCCACAGCAGGGATCCACGCACGTGGTGGTGCACTTGGTGACCTCCTGACAGCAGGGATCCACGCACGTGGTGGTGCACTTGGTGACCTCCTGGCAGCAGGGGTCCACACATGAGGTGGTGCACTTGGTGACCTCCTGACAGCAGGGATCCACACACGTGGTGGTGCACTTGGTGACCTCCTGGCAGCAGGGATCCACACAGGAGGTGGTGCACTTGGTGACCTCCTGGCAGCAGGGATCCACGCATGTGGTGGTGCATTCACTCACACCTCCACAGCATGGCTCCACACACGTAGTAGTGCATTCACTCACACCTCCACAGCAGGGATCCACACACGTGGTGGTGCACTTGGTCACGTCCTGGCAGCAGGGATCCACACATCTGGTGGTGCACTTGGTCACTTGCCCACAGTATGGCTCCACACACTTAGTAGTGCATCTGGTCACGGGTCTACTGCAGGGATCCACACACCTGGTGGTGCACTTTGCCACTTCTCCACAGCATGGATCTACACACCTGGTGGTGCACTTGCTCACTCTGCCACAGCATGGGTCCGTAAACTTAGAGGTGTATCTGGCAACAACTCCACGGCATGGATCCACACACTTGGTAGTGCACTTGGTCACTTCTCTACGGCATGGATCCACACACTTGGTAGTGCACTTGGTCACCTCTCTACGGCATGGATCCACACACCTGGTGGTGTATTTGGCCACTCGATCACAGCATGGATCTACACACTTTGTGGTGCACTTGGTCACCTCTCTACAGCAGGGATCCACACACCTGGTAGTGCACTTAATCACTTCACTACGGCATGGGTCTACACACCTGGTGGTGCACTTGGTCACTCTATCGCGGCATGGATCCACACACTTACTGGTGTATCTGGTGACAGCTCCACAGGGATCCACACACCTGGTGGCACATCTGGTCACAGGTCTACAGCATGGATCTACACACGTGGTGGTGCACTTGGTTACTTCCTGGCAGCAAGGGTCCACACATCTGGTCGTGCACTTGTTTACTTCCTGACAGCAGGGGTCAACACATCTGGTGATGCACTTGCTCACTTCTTGGCAGCAGGGGTCCACACATCTGGTGGTGCACTTGGTCACCTCCTGGCAACAGGGGTCGACACAAGTGGTAGTACACTTGGTTACTTCTTGGCAGCAAGGGTCCACATACGTTGTGGTACATCTGGTCACCCCCTGGCAACAGGGGTCCACGCATCTGGTGTTGCAGTTGGTTACTTCTTGGCAGCAGGGATCCACACACGTGGTGGTGCATCTGGTCACC
>BJBW01004784.1:42599-54936 GCA_004320125.1 Scolopax mira
CTGGTCACCTCCTGGCAACAGGGGTCCACACATCTGGTGTTGCACTTGGTGATCTCCTGGCAACAGGGGTCCACACATCTGGTGGTGCACTTGGTCACCTCCTGACAGCAGGGATCCACACATGAGGTGGTGCATCTGGTCACCTCCTGGCAACAGGGGTCCACACATCTGGTGCTGCACTCAGTCACTTTGCAGCAACATGGGTCCGCACATGTGGCAATGCACTTGGTCACCTCCTCACAGCATGGAGGTGCACACGTGGTGACCCCAAGGCAGCAGGGATCCACGCATCTGGCAGCCTGTGTCACACCAAGATTATTCAGGTTCACGTAAGTGGTGGTGCCCCGAGGAAGCCCAGTGTAGCAGCAGGGATCCACGCATGGAGCCAAGCACTGGACATTACAGCCAGTGCCACAGGGATCCACGCATCTTTTCACAGGAAAACTCTTCACCAGGATGGTGGGAGGTGGAAGGCAGACCTGTCTGAGCTGGCAATCGTTTTGGCACTGCATCTTTGAGGGAGGGGTAACGTCTGAAAGCAGGAAGGGAATTTACTCTGTGGAAAAGAGAGACATTCAGCTTTCACAAAGCTATTTCATACATTGAGTTAAACTGTAGTTTTTCCACCAGAATATTAAAAAAAAATTGGGAAAATAACCTGAAATCCATAGCAAGGCACTAACTCCACGTGAAAGCATTTTAGACAAGTTTGTAGCTACTGGACAAATGTACATTTCAAATAACTTTTCAAAACATGAAAGAGAAGAGATGTTATTTAGACTTGGCTAGATTATCTTGCAGGTTCTGAAGTCATGACAGTACCCATCTGCCCGCAGCTCCCCTTGGTTTGGTATGAGCTCTTTGACATTGCTTCACTATTTCCACCCGAAAAGGAGCCTACTAGGCTTCCCATGGACCCCATCCACATGCAGGTCCTCAGCTAGAGAACATGAGTGGAGCCTTCATGCTGGACAACTTCCACAAGCAAAGGATCTGACGCTCACAGTGTAGCTGCTTTCCCACCTCTCCCACAGAAGTTCTCCTGGTTCCTCTCATCCAGACTTCCTTCCAGGCATTTCTTACCTTTGCAGCCTGAGAGTCTCCACTTCTTATCTTCCCTCCCACTTTTTTTCTTTGAAGTCCTAACCTTGCCTTTTGATCTCTCTCAAACCCAATAATTTCCTGGTTAAAACAGGGCAGCAATGTCATTGGGGAAAGAGAGAGAGGTTAGTCCGCTCCCAGCTACCCTGAGATGCATCTTGATGGAGAACACACAGCAATTGCAAAACACACAGCAAATAAAGACTGGTAGAAGATGGAAGGAGTATTTACCCTCACCTCAGCTGCCTGATAAGTACCAAACACAAATCTCAGCAAGCAGAAGCACTCCTAAGTCGTCTATATTGCTTCTGCAGATAATATTTTAAAATTAAATAACGCCAGCCATACATTAAGTGAGCCGAGAGAGACTTACCCAGTTCACCACCAGCAACTAGCAAATGAAACCAAAACGGCTTGAGAAACACTACAATATGAATCCTTTTATATGATTTGAGTGTCCGTGTCTCCGGAAGTGAGACACCTCAGGGGTATGGAAATAAAATTTATAATAATCCGGACTTGCTCCACCTCCAATCCTTAAATTACTTGCTTACATTATAATTTTTAATGAAACCTGGCCACTGTGGTGGTACATGCGGCACTATGACTGCTGCCTGCAAGCCTGAATTCCTCATCCACGTAATTCCTACAGGGGATGTGGAAAAAGGAACTGATGATACATCCTGGAAACAATCCCCCTCGGGATTAAGCTTTGTTTTGATAAACGTTGATTTGGTAAATGTGCCCCTTCCCCTGAGACATCTGTACAGACCAGGATTACGGATGGGATAGGATTCCATAAGTGGTTTTGTTCAGCTCTACTGTGCAGGTTTTCTTGCTCTATTAGTAAACAATATCCTTCCTACTGAGAACTTTATTCCTGATAATCTAGTCAAAATTTGCATTGTAACTTGCAGCCATTGCCTCTCACCCTGTCTCTTGGCACCACTGAGAAGAGCCTCTCCATTAATACTTTTTAAATAACTTTCAGTTATTTAGGGCCCCAAAAATTCTCCTAGGTCTCTTCCTTTCCAGGGTAAGCATCTTTCGCATCTGGTAAGCATCTCCCCATCTGTCATGTCCTCAAGGCCCCTGGACCATCATCTTGGTGGTCTCCACTGGAGTCACTCCAGTTTGCTGGAGACTGTCTTGCATTGTGGGCCCCAAATTGGACACAGCATCCAGATGTGGTCTCACATGTGCCAGATGGAGGGGAGCACTCACTCCCCTGTAGCTGCTGGTGTACACTGAAGAGTGCAGCCCTGTACGTGGGAGCACCCAAATTTTCCAGGTAGCTTCATAACATCTCTAATCCTCAACCAAGTGCAGTGCACCAGCAGAACCAAAATTTCATAGAATTGTCGACTGGTTTGGGTTGGAAGGGACCTTAAAACTCATCTAGTTCCAACCTCATGGCTATGGGCAGAGACACCTTCCACTAGACCAGGCTACTCAAAGCCCCATCCCACCTGGCCTTGAACAATTTGGCAGCCAGGGAGGGCTTCACATTGTGTTAAAATCTTCACTGTCATTTAGGGTCCTTCCAGGTCATCTGCTGTGATGGTCCATCTCTATGCAACATCACTCCAGGGTGATGAACTATCTGTGTTTGGGGCTCTGACTACAGTGTCCATGATGCTTGCCCTTTTTGGTTTGCTGTGCACATTTCTGTCACACAAAACATTAAACAGAGATCCAGATACACTAAAGCTAGTGAGCTGTGCACGACTGCTGCGGCACGGAGTCGTGCTGCCTGTCACAACTGCAGCCCCGTCAAGATGCTTTTGTCTGAAAATCCCTCATTATAAGAGAGAAGGGAGAGCCACCAAGTGCATTGCCTGTGAGAGATCAAAGGCTCTGGAATTTCCTTCTCTCTTCACTTCAAACTAGCCTTAAGACACTTGGTGACACAAACATTGAACCAGTATTACTTGCATGTGGAGACAAGGGCTTATATCATCTGGAGACAAAGGTGAGTTCTTGTGTCTGCACCCTATTCTCCCTTTTAATGTGCGTCCATGTCCATGGAGTAGCTTTTGGTTATTTAAGTTAAAACAAATATATCTGGGATGCAGGACCACTTGGGCTGCCAACTCACTGCTGACTACAGTGATTTAAATTAACCTTCAGTATAATACAGCTGATTTTGGTAAACTGAGGGGCTGAAGGGAAAAGGGTCCTATCACTCATCAGCTTTCCAGGGGGGATAACTACCAGAGGACAAAGGCAACATCATGGCGGCGGAGTCGTGTTTTGTTATTTGAGTCACGGCTTTAGGAGAAAAAGCAAAACATCACGAGACTAGCGATGATATAAGAGTTTCCAGAAGCACGTCAGGACACTACCACCAGCGCCACCGCATCCGAAGACGACAGCGGCGGTGACAGAAAGAGGTCAGACACTGCTAAAAATAAAAGAATCCCCCAGATCCCACATCCCATCCTGTCTCTAATGGCCCGCATGAGGTGTTGGGCTGGAGGATGTTTTACCGTCACAGAAAATCTGACCCATGACTGGGCAACTATTTGAGAGCAAGTTGGGAGACCATTCATTTCCCAAATTCTTCTCTGACGTCAGCCCCACTGAAAGGCCACGTGAAGTGGCAAGCTGTCTTTGCTCACTCAAGGTTATCCTACAGCCGCAGAAATAGCTGGTTTCCATGAAAAATAATTAGTCAAATAATCCATCACAGGGCAGAGGCGGAGCAGGGCCGGGTTAGTAAAGGAGAACTTGTCTCTGTGCCTGGGGCACCTCATCTCCAGAGGCCAAGCTCTTGAATATACAAGGCAGATCCCAGGTTAAAGCTGCCGTGTCTGCTCACCCTCTTTATTTGCTGATACGGAGCTGGGTAAGTATCTTCAGGATGGTACAGACCTGTTACTGCTCTTCATTTTCTACTGTTGGCTGAAATAGATTAGTGCTACCAGGGAAATTGTTTATTGGCTCTTGCACCTCCTTGGTGATAAGGGTTTGAAAGAGTAATGATCTTCTTCCTTCGCACTTACTTTGCTGTCATTCCCACGGACACCCTGGCAAAACGTTTCCTGCTGTCTCAGCACTGGATTTGGAAGCCTAAAACACCCCCTTGCTCCCTGAGCACCTACACGGCAGGCAGGAGCCGAAACTGCTCTGCATGTAGATACCATCGAGCGGTGAAGTGACTGCGGCATCGCAGACGGCGGCGGCCAAGGTCCCAGGTAAGAGCTCCTCACCTCATGGTAAACCTGAACAACTACGTCTTTCTCTCCCCTGTCTAGCCTGTTGCTGCTTTTAACCACTGTCCCACCACTGTCCCGTGGTGGGACAGTGATACTGCTCCTCTCTCAGCTGCTGCGAGATGGGTATTCTCTCTGCCGCAAGGGAATTTCAGGACGAGGAGAAAAGGTCTGGCAAAGAGAGGGGATTAACTTGAAGTTTATAAACCTGCTGAAAGCAGGAATCAAATCCAGTGCTATCTGCACAAGAAAATGCTCTTAGGGTGAAATTGTTTCGCTGAAAGTAGGTTTTAATAAGAAAAGCTGAGTTTGGAAGTTTGTACAGAAAATCAGAATGACCAAGCTTCCTTTCATAAGGAGCAGTCGCAGAGTTTGAAAAAAAACCCAACACTAACGCAGTCCCCAGAATTTCTCCCCAGTCCTTATTTCATGACCAAATTATGGCACAAACTGCAAGTGTCTTGCTGAAGAATTCACCAGCCCAGAAAATGAAATGTGTAATGCTTTGGGTGAACAGACACCAAATTGTTCTTTTTCTTGCAGGCTCGCCTGCATTGTGGAAAGATGTCCTCCCCATGCAAGTTGCCCTGCCTGCCTCCTCCTGCCTGCACAGGGGAGGTTGTGTGCACTGACACGTGCCCATCACAGTGTGCCGTGGTGAACCTGGATGCCTGCCCCGTGCAGGACATGCAGCCCTGTCCTGAGCAGACTTTCCAGGTGGACCCCAGCTCCTGTCAGGGTGCAGCCACCTGCCCGGAGGCTTGCCCTCAGGTTGGGCTCACCTGCCCACCTCCTGCTGTCCCCGTGCCCGGGGACACTTGTGCACCCCTATGTGTGTGTGCCTCTGGGTGCCCAGCAGTGATCCCTTGTGATGCCCCTCAAAGCAAAGGAGGGAGCAGCCTCCCATTCCAGCCCGCAGCCTTGGTGGTGGAGCCCTGTACTCCTGAGGAAGCTGGGACATGCGTGGAAGCCTTCCCCCTCCAGCATGAGATCTCTCTGGTGGATCCCTGCATCCCTGAGATGGCTGGGACCTGTGTGGAAACCTTCACCGTGCAGCAGCCAACCTCAGCTACGGAACCTTGCACCCTCGAGACCATTGGGACCTGTGTGAAGACCTCCTCCCTCCAGCAAACCATCTTGCCAGTGGAGCTTTGCAGCCCCGTGACAGTTGGGACTTGCGTGGAAAACATCCCTTTGCAATATGGAATCTCATCCACGAAGCTCTGCACCCTTGAGGTGCTCGAGAGCTGCCCGGAGGAGCCCTGCAGTTCTCAGGGTGTGATCATTGATGATCCCTGCCCCGACCAGTGCTCGGTTACATGCGTGGATCCCTGCACACCCCAAAGCGTGATTCGTATGGAGCCCTGCGTGTCCCAGAGCGTCACAGAACCCACGGGGACATGCACACCCCAGGGCACCGCCGATCCCACGGACACCAGGTCTACCAAGTCTACCTTCTGCCTCAACACCCGCACTGCCGCCATCGTGGAGCGGTGCCTCTCCAGGTGTCAAAACTGGCTGCGAGGCAAGAAATAAGAGCAGCAGCAGTGGGCAACCACCAAAGAAGAGCTTTCCCTGCATAAACGAGACCTCCTCTGGTGAGTCTCTTGGTTTCCCATGTGTAACAAAGAGAGAGAAAATTGTTCCGTGTTAAATAAAAAAATACTTTTCAATCATCTGTTAATTATGGCTTTAATTTTTATTGCCTAATATTAACTGCAATAATGATGGCAAAAGCACAATGCAAGTATTAATTGCATTCACAGAGACTTGTTTCATCATCTTCAACTTTTTTACTTCCCACATATAAATAACTACTTTCAGAGTCTGTCTTAAATTCAGTTATGATTTTGCCTTCAGGTTTTCTATCCTCTTTTTTAATGCTCTTTTACATTGAAATTTTTATGAGAATATTGAGAAAAGGAGCTTAAAGGCATCATTTTAACATAGCTTGAGAAAGGTCTTTTAAGGAGATATAAAATGCCAGATGGCATTTAAGGTGAAGAAAGAGCAAACACAGAGTAGAGAAGTGGCAGAAAACACCGGGAGAGGAGTAATGCTGAGACATGAGAGTTTTGTTGCACAATGTCCAGCTAAAGACTGGGTAAAACTCTGTATAATTAAAAATCTTCATCATGTAACAGCTTTCCCTGGTACTGGAGTTATGTCTCTAAATATTAGCACCGACCTGATGCAGGAGGCAAATAAATCTCTTAAAGAGTTGTAGACAAACCAGGGTGGGGGAGGATACACCAATTATTCCTGCAGCTGCCTGCGGTGTAATTAATATCTCATCTGATATTTCTTCCCCAGCAGCCCCGTCCGACTTGGCACTGGCATCCAGGACTCTCCGTACTCCTGGTGCCACTTGGTCACCAGCTGCTTTTTGCTGATACAGCAATTTGCTGCAGCTGCAGGAAGAGCCCAATCCAGCTCAGGACAGCCTGGAAAAATGATGAGAACCAGCCCAGGCATCCGTAAACAGCTGCTCAATTAAGCCATTTTTATTGGATTATGGCACTTTGTTTGCTGGGTCTTTAACATCCTCTGTTAGAAAGGGGTTTTCTGCCTCCCTACGCACAGCAGATAAAATATCTCTATGTGTTGGTGCTCTGTGTGTATTTTCAAAGAGCTAAACCAAGTTTTTATAGTGTAGCAATAATCGCAGTTTATTGGATTGAGGGGATAAATCTTGATGAGTCTGAAAAGTTTGTCAGCTGTTCCTGGTTTTCCCCGGTAAATAAATCAACAGATATAATTCTCAAGACACTACACCAGATTACTGTGCCTGAAACTACATCTATCACCCATTATGTTGTAATAAGGCTCTTCTGAGAGTTAGATTGGATCTATAGGCTTTGGAAACACCTATAAATCAAGCCTGGGTGAAGATAACCTATAGTAACGGAAAAAAAAGACAAGTGAAGATGAACCAGAGACGATGATAAGCAGAGGAACACTGTTTATTCCCGTACCAAATGTGCCCTTATGAAGCCAGATAAGCTCCGCTCGTTGTTACGAGATGCCATTTTGACACCCTATGACTAGACTGTCCTTTACAAATCGTTGTCCTCTCCCACATAATCTCGTTACAAAAATAACTTCTCATTATGCTCTTGCACCGCCCCGGCTGGCGCTTCCCCTGGCAACCCCAACATCCATGGTTATGCCAACAGAGCGTGCTCCAGCCCAGCTCATTCCCCATTCAAACCCATCTACTGATGCTCAGAGCTTGTTGGCGTCACCTTGGGTGCTTCCAAGTGCTTATCAACAATAAACCAAGACCTGGAGACTGAGCCATTTCCTCCTCCACAGCAGCCATTCGGCAGGTGAGGAAGTGAGTCTGCTTTCCTCAAGCGTCATTAAGCTGGAGGTGTTCCTCAAGACCAAGATGAAGGTTTCTTTAGCTCTTTGAAGGACCCCATAGCCCATCCAGGGCCAGACATATGTCATGTTTTATATGCAAAATAAACCTGGAAAAAATTTTCCTTTTTGTTGGGTGCATCAGCTGTAACTTCAGCCAGTGTTTATTTGTTCAAGACAGAGATGGTCTTTGGCTGGGCTGCCCTGATCCCAGTCCCAGGTCTGCAGTGCTGATGGTAAAGCAGGAAGACCAGATCCAGCCAGAGCCTTTTACTGGTCTGTGTTTCCTGGGGATGGACTGAGTTTGCATTTCAAGGCTCATGAGCAGCTTGTTCATGGCCTTCCCCCAGCTCTTCATTCCTTTGACGGTTCTCATGCTCCCCTTGCCATGATCTCCTCCCCTCACTCATCTGTCATTACTCCTGCCTTGTGACACCTCATCATCATCAGGGTGGAGTGTAATTGGTACAGCTGGAAAAGAGGCATCAGGTGTGATTGTGGCATTCCGAACATATCAGCAAGCAATTTATCCCTTTCCTACAGAGAAGAAGGAAAGGACAAAACCCCATCCAACCTGGATTTGGCCAAACTTTGCGAACAGAAGTCAAGGACCTAATTTCTCAGGCATAGCCGACAAGGCCGAGAGCTTGCATATGGACACCTCAGGTAGTACTGAGATGAAGGACCATGAGAAGAACCCCAGGGCTGGCACTTCTTATTTCATGGAGCCAGGTGAGTCATTTTAGGAAGCTGGTCCTTCAGAGCAGGTCAACTGTTGCACGTCTGCATTTGTGAGAGCGTCAGCCTGGAGCCCACATTCTCCTGGTCTGAGTCACCAGCTCCAGAGGGTCTTCCAGGCACAGAGAGGAGACTGAGAAGTCCACCCAAAACTAGTATCTCCCACCCTTTACAAAAAGCAGAGAGGTCAACACCCCTTAGCAAACCCAGGTCTTCAAAACACACAGGAACTGCATTAAGTGAAGCATTTAACAAAAGTAACGAGTTCTACCAGTGCTGCACCAGCTCGGAATTCAGCGTTTCTTCATCCCATTTTATCCCCTCTGGTTTTCAGGCTCCCGTCCAGCATCTCTCTGGGTTCAGGACCAGGTGACTCTTGCCCATGGGCTGCAGCTGGCTCCATTTTGAGCAGGGCACAGTTCTAAACTTCAGCACAAACATACACCTGGGCAAGAAGTTTCTGCGAATGGCTGGGAGCCTGCCAGAGCCCAGCACATCTTCCCCACGTCCGCCTTTCCAGGGTAAACAAACAGAATTGTTGCTCTTAAACAAGGCAGGCCACAGGCAGAACTGGTAGAGCCTGGTTTCCACCATCTATCCTGTGTCCAACAGCCCAAAGAAGGGAGAAAGGATCAGTCTTTTCTACTGCAGCAGAGTTAACCAAGTCTCTCCTAATTTTTGTGAAACTCGTGGAGATTTAAGGATTTGTTTGAACCATGCCACTGTGTCAAATTTGCTTACAAATAATAGGTTAGGATATTAAAATCAGGAGTGTAGACACTTTGTTTCTTGGGAAAGTCCAGCTAAAAGAAGATAAACCTCTATGAATAAAAGCAGGCAGGTGATTTCCCTGTCTGTACATCTCTCTGGAATAAAAGGAGAGGAGTGGGCAGGGCAGGCAGGAGCTGTGTTCCTGCAGGCAACACAACGTGCATCAGCCCAGCTTTCTCCCTCCTGCTACCCCAGAAGACTTTTCCAAGCAGCTTCCAGAGCTGCACTGTTCACCTCCTTGAGGGCTGTCATTCCACCACCAGATACACATCCCTGCCAAGGCAAGCTCCGTCTTGCCCCAGAGCACCCACTCCAGTCCTCAGATGCCAGCCCTACTCAACGTCTTGTTCCTCTTCCCAGCAGCACCTTGCCCAGCCAGATCCACCACGCTGCCAGCCTGGCTTTGGTGGGGTTTCTACTGGGGCATGTTTCCCAACACGTCCTCTCTGCCCCCTTCCACCCTCTGCTTGAGACAAGGCTCCCGTTGTTGCAGCAGAAGCCACCCCTGAGGACTCCATAGTTGGTTCCTCTTCACCTGCCCTTAATTTTCCTGCTGTCACTCCTTGGTGACCAGAGCTGCTTTTCAGAACAGCAGAAAGCAGCTTTCCACCCCAACCAGAGAAGAAACTAAGCCAAGACTTTAAGCCATTGCTGAAAATTGTAGCTTCCCACAAAAATGAGTTGGCAAAAGGAACAGAAATTCTCCCATTGATGCACTGGGCAGCGAGGAAGCTAACGGGCAAAGGCACTGAAATTGTCCCCACCACCAAGGGGAGCAGACAAAATGAGTGCAGCTCATGACTCATTTCCACCACGGCCACAGGAGGTGACTCAGGTCTCCACCAAACCCTCAGCTTTCGAGTGGAGGAAGCCGGAGGAGACCACAACTGCCCCAGCCCAGCCCATCTCCTCCGCTGCCAGCGGGATCCACGGGTGGCAGGAGTGACCTGTGACTACCTCCATGGTCCCACACATGGCAGGAGCGATGGCTCTGAGTTCAGGGTGATAGAGTAGGGGGAGAAAATCAAAGAGGAGCGCTCACAGCCAGGCTACTACACCTGCCCAACCACGAAGAGCTGGTCTGTGGCCCAGAAGCTGATTTTCCATCACTAAAGTCCGTGGCTGGCTCGGGGAGCGACTCTGAGCCAGGTCTGGGTGCAGGCAGCAGACCTGCCAGGAGGGGATGGCATCCCAGCTGCCCACAGGTGTGTCTGTGCACACAGTTGGCCGTGGCACACGTGTGACCATGTGTGCACACACGCAGCCTTCCCTGGTGGTACACAGCACGGGAAGACGGGAGGACGTGTCCTGCTGGAGCTCAGAGAAGTTGAAAGGAAAGGAACACACGAGCAACATCAAAGCTCGTTTTCTGGTGACAGATTAAAAAGAGGACACGGAGTCTTCTGGGCTGGAGGTAACGAGTAGTAGCTGTGTGATTAATTTTGTCTTGGTCATTAACAGTATTCCCAAACTTGCTGATGAAGGCTGCCATGCTGCTGCACGGGAGGTCTTCCTCCTGACAGTGAAAGGTGTGAAACGAATCTTCATACAGTAAACATGGGATAATCTTTTCTCACCTTCCTCCCTCCCCTATTTCCACGTTAGGTTTATTCTTAGCCTCTAATTGCTACAGATTTTCTTAAATTGAGATACAGCATTTCAGACTCTAGGGGCTGGTTCCCTTCACATCATCATTTCCTGTCCTTTTCCACCTGTTGAAGTGAACTTTGGGAGTTCCTTTACACCTTCAGAAAAAATAAGTTGCTCAGTGACAGCTTCCACATTTCGAATTAAAAAAACCAGCCAACTGGGTAAATTCTGAGCAAAGGAAGCACAGACAAATCCTGCCTCCCCACGGAGGATCAATGGGTGAGAGAAACGAGATAATCTGAGATACCTGGGCCCCTTTGTGCCTTTTGGGGTAAAAATGCAAAGGAAAGCTTTAATTAACTTCTCCATAAATACAGTTAACATATGTATTAAAATCATCTCAAAACATGAAAAGTATCCTCAAAAGCCTCGTTTCAGCCAAGAGATTAATTCCTAATTTTAATTGTGGGATTATTCAAATGCAGAAAGAGTCTTTTAGATATTAAAGGCATCGCTAGCTGGCTTTTCAGTGCTTTACCACAGGGAGTCTTAGAATCCAATTATCTCTGAAGAAATACGTTAAATATGCTCATTAACATGTAAAAAAGTGGAAATGTGTATTAGAGAAAAGCTGATGTATTACACTTCTTAACATCACAATGAATTAGCAATAAAGAAGGTTGCAACAGAAGTAACTTTGTGAAATGCCCAGGCAGCATAGGAAAATAAAGCATTTTATTCCAATTACCTTAATTCCTGATAATGACAGAGATGATGTAGTGATAAAACTCTCTGTATAATGGGCTCCTGGGAAAGTTTAGGAATCATGTTTTCGTGGATGGAAGGCGGCAAGAAAAGGGAGGGAAGCCTGAACCTCAGCGTGAACTGCCCTCAAAAGGCAAAAGAAGGAAGGAAACAACAGGGAAAAAAAGGCAAAGGAGGCACGTCAGGAGGCAATAACCACAGATAAAACCTCGGGGTCCCATGGCTGCACCAACCAGGCATTTATTTGCTTTTTTTCTTTTAACCTCCCAAAGCAAGCTCCATCTGCTCCAGCCCCAAAGCTTTCCAGCTCTCCAAATCCTGTATTGAAAGGCTTTCTCCCATTAAACCTTTAGTGCAGCACTTTCCCTCCTCCACCAGCACTGACCTACACTTCAGCTCTTCCCTGCTGAGCAGGAACCATCAGAGCCACTCAGGAATAAACAGTAATTTCCTGCTTTATTTTTCGTTGGGAAACCTGACCGCCCTGACCTAACTCCCACCTTTTTGAGCCCCAGACCTTAAACAACCCCCCAAGTCCTAACACCCATCATCATTTCAACACCAGTCCCTGCCACTACTGCCTGACACACACTCACCACATTCTCCCAACTGCTGGCAATGCTTCTTCTGTGTCCCTTTCCCTCCCCATGTCACCTTCATCTGCTTTCCTTCCAGTCCCTACAAGGGCTCCAGGAAAGCTGAGGGGGGACTCAAGTCACATTTACAAGTTCCTAAAGGGTGGGTTGAAGGATGATGGAGCTGGACTCTTTTCAGTGGTCTCCAGAGATAGGATG
>BJBW01004785.1:0-61053 GCA_004320125.1 Scolopax mira
CTGCTCTGAGGCTGAGGGAACTGGGGTTGTTCAGCCCAGAGAACAGGAGGCTCTGGGGAGACCTAATAGTGAGCTTCCAGTACCTGAGGGGGGCCTACAAGAAAGTTGGAGAGAGTCTGTTTACAAAGGCCTGCTGTGACAGGATGAGGGGCAATGGGTGTTTAAACTGAAGAAAAGCAGATTGAGATTGGAGATTAGAGGTAAATTCTTTACTATGAGGGTGGTGGAGCACTGGAATAGGTTGCCCAGGGAGGTGGTTGAGACCCCTTCCCTGGAGACATTCAAGGTGAGGCTCAACAAGGCCCTGGGCAACCTGGTCTAGTTGGGGGTGTCCCTGCTGACTGTGGGGGGTCGAACTAGATGACCTTTGGAGGTCCCTTCCAGCCCAGATGATTCTATGATTCTATAATTTCATTATTTGACCCATTGGAGGGTTGGAAGTGGAAGAGTGTAGAAGGGTCCCATCTGCAGGGAAGAGCAGACAGGAGAGGTGACCCAGAACTGACCAACAGGGTACTCCATCCCATCTGAATCACGTTCTGTATAAAAGCTGAGGGATCAAAGGGTCAGCCTCTTTGTTCAGTAGCCAATAACTGAGAAGGACCCTGTCTGTTCATCTGCCTTTGATCCCAATCCGAGCGTTCCTGAATCCACATCTAGAATCTAGTTCCCATCCATCGCTGAGTTGAGACTGGGACTTCCCCAGTGCCTGCTGGTGACATCTTCCTGGGAGCTTGATACAGTTTTGTATATACTGTATCTAGGTCATTATTTTCTTTTTATTTTATCATTAATATTTCATTGAAGTGGTTTATTTCCCTCTAACCTGGTAAATCCCTCGCTCCCTCTCCTCGGAGCGAGAGGTGAGGGGGGGGTATGAGTTATTGGCCAATCCAGCCTGAACCATGACAACAGGTTAAAATCTAATGGGTATTTTATTTCTTACGTAAAATGCTTAGTATGACCGAGTCTCAAGTTCTTATGTTTAAACATTTCATTCAGTCTCAGAGAGCATTATGCAGTGTTAATAATGTTGATATACCTTTGAATCTTTATTTTACAGTGACCTCTTAAAAGAGTATGAATTGGGAAGAACTCCTAATCCTGATATTGTGTGTAACAAGCACATCAAATTCAACTACTTTCTTCACTATGCTATGGATAACCTCGGTAAGGCATTTTCAAGTGTGTCAGTGCAGAGCGTGCGTCGTGGAAATCTTAAAGGATACAAATTCTTGAGAAGGTGGGGAAAAACAGGAGTTCATACGGATGCCTAATTCATGCATCTCTGTAGCAGTATTTCAGCGTTTGCAAACTATTTGGTTTTAAGTTTGCTTTACATAGAGAATCATCAAATGGTTCAGGTGGGAAAGGACCTTTAAAGGTCATCTAGTCCAACCCCCTTGCTATGGGCAGGGACATCTTCCACTAGGTCAGGTTGTTCATATGTAGGAACAGATGTAATTCGGGGACATAAATTGACCTAAGCGTGAAGTTTTACATTTTTAGGTGGTCCTTACAGTACAGAAGCACAAGTGCTGGCATGCTGATGAGTAATTTACATTATTTAAATAGCAGGAGTACAATTACAGTGTTAAGGGACATGGTGTAGGGGATGACTTTGTAGAGTAGGGTAGATGGTTGGACTCGATCCCAAGGGTCTCTTCCAACCTAGACGATTCTATGATTCTGTTGTCATTGTAACACTTCTGTGTGTAGGTTTTTCTTTATTCATTGCTCTTTGCTTTTCTTACTGGATGTTTATAATTCTGTAAAACTGTGAATTTCAAATATGTGGCTTTGTTGTGTGTTTTTTTTTCTTGCTAGGAGCTGATGCAATTGCTACTGGGCATTATGCTAGGACCTCACTAGAGGATGAGGAGGTATTTCAGCAGAAACATATTAAGAGACCACAAAGACTTTTCAGGAACCGTTTTGAAGTTAGAAATAGTAAGTGGTTTCTTCATTTCATATTTCATCCTAGATATGAAAGAGAAATTTAAACTATATTTGGTGTCACAGAATCAGGAAAGTTTGTTACCTTACACAATTTAAAACCCAGCCTATGTAGAAGGTTGATTGCACAAAACAGGGGATTTAGATTACTGAAAATTACCCTGACTCATCAAGGATTGGATTTTTTATTTTAAGAGTTCTAATACAGGTGCACTGGTAAGAATTGGCATTTTGATATTAAGCAACATTCTGGACAAGCTGTAATGTGGATTGAGGAGACAGTGATATCTTCTATACCCTGGAGAACTATTTAAAAAAATTGTTATCACGTATTTCCATGACTTGCATAAAATTTTCTTTTTAAATGTTTCTTCTATTTTAGGGAATGTATTACTTGGCTATTCAGTATATAGTATAGATAGAATGTGTCATGGCTATATGCTGAAGTGGAATTAATAACATACAGTAATTGGACTGTATATTATTTTACTGGAAAAAATCAGGTTCTAATTCAGTAGTTCAACTATTCTGTCTTATTTCTCTGTTCTTCTATAGAAGCCTAGTTTTCCCAGGTAGGTCAAGGTTCTGCTTATTCTGCAATTAAGAAGTGCAGGTGCAGCATGTGCAGACATTTTTAAGGCTTCCATGCTTTCATTTGTTTGTTCTGGAATTAAAGGAGTGTATTTTATTTTTTGTTTTATTTCTGGAATTGATTTATAGATTGATTTATAGAGGTGTTAATTCAGGGCAAAACTGAATGTTTTTGTTTGAAGAACAGTATACTCTAAGATATTTGGATGTCCATTCTCTCTTTCATGTGAAATGTGAAAGTTGTTTTCACATTTCATATTGTTGATGCTCTTCCCAGTAACACGTGCAGTAGTTTAATGGATGAGGCAGTTCAAGACCTTGTAAGATTCTGTGTTTTACAAAATCAGGATCTTTCATGATATTTTTTAGTGGTGAGAACATCCCCAAACATTTTTCAGTTAGGTTTTGAAAAACCTGAAAAATTCTGTCTTTAACATGTGTTAGGAAATAATAAAACCAAAATGTTGATTGTCAAGCAGAACACTAAAGGAAGTTGAACTATTAAAGGAAGCTATTTTGAGATGCTTTCTTCCTTTTGCAGCTGTGAAACTCCTTCAAGGGGCTGACCTCTTTAAGGACCAGACCTTCTTTCTCAGTCAAATCTCACAGGATGCTTTGAGGAAAACCATTTTCCCTTTAGGGGATTTAACAAAAAGTTTTGTAAAGAAGATAGCAGCAGAACATGATCTTCATCATGTGCTAAAGAAAAAAGAGGCATGGTAACACTTAAACTCTCTTGATTTGTATTTCTTTCTAAAATAGACTTTTCTGTACTTTTTGAAATTTCGTCTGTGACAATTTGGCTGTTTCCAAGCAGTATTAATAGAATGAGTTGGGAAGCACTTCTGTAGCTGTCTGCTTACTTAAAAGTACTTCTATGAGTTTATGGTTACTTGTGTATTTTAACTATCAGTTAATCTGTGCACTGTTGTATGAAGGAAGAATTAAGGTGAAGGTGAATGTGTTGGGTTGCTGTGAGCCTTAAGGAAAGTATTCTCTAGTACGGCAGGTGAGAAGCCTTTAAGCTTTTAAAGGCTTCCTCACTATAATGTTTTTCATAATTTCTCTGTAGAAATTGTATCGTATTGTTTTCCACAAATACGTTAAAAAAAAGAAAATGTCTTTTTCCCTGGCTGATAAATGACACTTGATGATTTGATCCTAAAAAAGTGATGCAGGCGTCAGTTATATTGCTGATGGCATCTTGATTGCTTTTAATGTATATATTCATCTACTGTAAGTGGTGGAAGAACAGACTGTAACTCAAAGGGAATAAAAAAAAGCCTATGAAAGTTTATGAAAGTTTTTTTCAAGAAATACATACCTTTACTGTATTCTTTGTGTTAGTTTTCTACTTCAGCCTGAAAGAGCCTTCTGTTTTTAATATACATACAATGTAGTCACCAAGCTTAATGTATCTATTGAACATGTGTTCTGTTTCTTACTATTTCTCTTTTGCACTTACAACTCTCACTGATACTGTATAGAATTAGTTTACTGGAGTAGATATTGTGGTTTTGTTTATTTTATGAGATGCTTAGCATAGTTTGGGATACATAGGAGGTAAAAAAAAAAGCATCTTGGACAGATTATTAATAGACATTATTTCAGGTGTTTTTCTCTGGTTTTATGGATTTGATACCACATTTCCTTTTCAGAGTATGGGAGTCTGTTTCATTGGTGAAAGAAACTTTGAGAATTTCCTTCTTGAGGTGAGTGACATTAATTCTAAGGCAATCTGTATGTTCTGTTCTGGTTTTCAGTAGTAATTTATAACACTATATGCAGAAAAATCTCCTACAGCTTGTAGCCCACGAGAAGTAGCAATGTCCCATCTCCCTTTGCAGTCCCAAGCCTATGCAGATTCCAACAGCCTGTAGGAGGTGTCTTGCCCCTCCACCAGTGAACAGCTGGTTCACTTTCTGTAGCAAAAAGAGTGTGTGAACTTGCCCTCCTGTGGCTGCCAGCCTCTGGCAAGTGGTTGGGATGTGAGCTGGTCACCTGGCTGAATCCTGCTGTCCCCTGGCCTAGGTGAGGATGAGGGGAGCGAAGCACAGAAATATGCTGAAAGGGGCTGCCCTTCCTACTTTTCTCTCCAAAGCACCGGCAGGGAGGAGGCAGTGAGCTGCTTGGGCAGAGCTTGCTTCTTGAAAAGTTATTTTCCAGCTTCAAGAGAATGTAGTGACAGAACCTGAAATAAACTGTGAGGGGGGTTTTGTGCCATCTTGTGACTTAAACAATCTCTTTCTATTTGGTAGTATTTAGAACCTCAGCCAGGTAACTTTGTTTCCATTGAAGATAAGAAGGTGATGGGAACACACAAAGGTAATTGACTAACTCACCTTAATAACTGCTTTAGATAAATGAAACAATTCTGCTTGTAATTGGAGGGACAAATTTTGTGAAGGTTCCAAACCAGTCTACAGATAACTCCAATAATTGTGGAAAACTTGCTTTGTACAATAGTAGAGCCTTGAACTACAACTGATTCTTGGTTATTTGTTCCATGTTGCAAGAAAGTAAATTACAATTATTATGTTGATATTAAGTGGTTGTTAATTTAATCCCGAGAGACCATTGTCCATTTAATTCTTTCAGAATGACTGTGCTTCAGTTACAGATTCTTTAGTACCTAATCTTTGCAGAAAAAATACACCTCAGTGATGCACAGTAGGACATCACCAAACATGGACAGCTTACCTTTTCCTTTCCTTCTCTGTCCTTTCTTTGCTCTCCTCAGTTCTAGCTGCCAGAACTGAGTTCCTCTCTCATGTAATTTATGGAAGTAGGAAGTTTTACTAGTACATAAAAGTAAGGGAAATTGCTAAGACTGAGTGGTAGCAAAACCACAAATTGAAGCACAAAAGAAATGTTTGTTGTTTATAAACCCTAAGGATACCACAATTGAAACAGATTAGTTTGAAATCACATGCTTCAGATACAGATGAAAACTGTACTTGTAATTGGCATATTTCTCTAAGGCAACTTGGCTCATTGTTCTTTGTTTAGTGGTAAAGATTTGGGTAAATGAATTTAACATTTTTCTAAAAGTAAAAGATGAAATGTTGCTAGCAGTATTACTTTTTTGTATTTCTCTAGGTTGGTTCCTCTACACAATAGGGCAGAGGGCTAGGCTAGCAGGCTTAAAGGATGCCTGGTTCGTTGTAGACAAAGATGTCAGCACTGGAGATGTCTTTGTGGTGAGTTAATTAACACTGATATTGCAAATGACTACTGCAAGCATTTTGTGATTCCCAGTGTGATTCCAACCTGGGCAGAATTATGGGCTTTCCTCTTGTGAGTATCAAGAATCGACTGCAGCAGCAGATTTGAAACATCTTGTCCAAACCGGCTTTTCTTGATTAGAAAATGGTTTTAGATTTTGGTATAAAACTTTTCCAAATACATGGGCAAGTACCGAAAAGAATCGGCCAATCTACTGAGCTCTCATTTTCTACTATAAAATATTTTTTGTAGTTTTTTGTAGTTTTATTGTAGTTGTTATGACACATTATGTAAAACTAGGATTAACTTGGTTTACTGTGTATTGCTAATTCCCTTTTCTACTAAAAGAACTAGTAGCCAGTAATACAGTTTTTGTCATTGGGGAAACTGAAGCAGAATACGTGTAATACTGTGAATCACTGGTGTCTTAGTGACTAATTGTATAAGATGACTGGGAGCTCTGCAGCTCGCCAGCATTGTTAATGTTTCCTGCTGTTCATACAGTTGTTATTCTTACTTGACACTGATGTGATTATAATGAGGTGTTCTGCTACTTGTTGACGTGCCTGGGAGGGAGAAAAATCATAACCAAATGAGAGTTGAGAGGAAACGGGCAGGACCACTAAGAATTACTTTTTAATGCCCTACGGTGAGGTTGTGTGTGTGCAACGCCTGTGTTGGGGAGGTGTTGAGAAATTGGAGAAGAGGGAGGTAGCATCTCGTTGAGGCAGGATAAGGAGAGCAGTGGGCACATGAACTCAGGCTGAAGAAGGCAGAAATAGTTAGAATAAAAAGAATAGAAGTGACGTAACTCTGGGAAGTACAAGAATGACAAATAATTGAGGCTTGCTTTAGCCTAGTTTTTTCACTAAAGGCTTCCACCTGGAAGCTGGTAAGTGCTAATAAATGCTTGCTTGCTTACTCATTTTGCCTTCCTTTTGATACGGCGTGATGCTTCTATGTTTCATGCTTTAAATAAACGTTGTATTTTAAGGCACCATCAACAGATCACCCTGCTCTGTACAGAGACCTGCTGCGGACGAGCCGAGTGCACTGGATAGCAGAGGAGCCTCCCGCAGACCTCGTTAGAGAGAAGATGATGGAATGTCATTTCAGGTTTCGGCACCAGATGGCACTGGGTAATCAAACCTTGGTTGGCTTTTTTTTTTTTGTGAAACTGGTAGTGTGTTCCGTGTAGTCCTGCAAAAATAGTTGAAATGTTTTCTTTGGCTTGCCTTTCTCTTTCTGTAGTGTCTCGACTCTACATCTGTTTAACCTAGTGATGAAGGTTTTTCGGTTTTAATGTGAACATAAGGATTAACTGGCAGGTGTTTGGCCATTTTCTGCTCTAGTGCCTTGTGTACTGACTCTAAATCAAGATGGGAGTGTGTGGGTGACACTAGTGAAGCCAGCGAGAGCTATCACACCTGGGCAGGTAAACAATTAGAAGTTCTTTTCTTTACTTTTTTTTTTTTTGTGTTTTGGCTTATTTGGCTAATAAAACAGAGTAGTGTTTTTATGAGCTGGAGGAAAATTGTTAATTTATTTGCATGTGAAAGCAGTCAGCTCTGTTTTGACTATTCATTGACTACTTTGAGGAGATTGTTTCCAGTTTGAAATGGTCTGTTGTTATCCATATAGTCTGAGAAACTGGCTTACAAGTTTTAGAAAATACGTGAAAACATCTCTGGTAATTCGATAAATGAATGGACTCGCTGCCCAGCAGGTCTTGCACAGCCTGCAGTGGCTCACGTGCCATTTTGAGCTGCTGTTAAGATTCTCCCCATATTTCTCTCCCAGTTTGCTGTGTTCTACAAGGGTGGCGAGTGTTTAGGCAGTGGGAAGATCGTAAGGATGGGCCCATCGGTGTATACCATGCAACAGGGCAAACCTCGAGAGAAGAAGGAAGAGATTGACAAGATAGAACCAGCAACGTAACATGGGGGTTCGTTTATTGAAGGACTTCAGAGAATTTGCTGTCTGAGAATAATAAAGACAATAATAAACATATCTATTTTTTCTTCTGTATCTTCTGAAGGTCAGTTGGCCATTGAGTCCCAGCTCGACTGTTAGCACTGAAACAGGTTTAAAACTAAAGCCAGTTTAATACGACTTTACTGGACTGGATAGTGATATTTATATTAATATGTGTCAAGGGATGTCTTAAAGCTGTTCTTATAATAGTAGTTACAAATACAAGAATTTTAATATAAAAATCATGTCTGAAATCATAAATCTATTTTTTTGCATAAGTGAAATGTGTTTTTTTTCCTTACTTGAAGATTCCCATCCCTTGGTAAAGTACACATGTTGTTTTACACTAAATGTAAATGCTTGGCCTTCGAGCTCTGGAAAATAAATGAGTGTTATTTAAGTACGGCATTTTGAATGAACTCCAAACAAGAGATATTTATTTTTCATTTTATATAGTTTTATAAGAAATTATTTAGATTCTTAAGATGTATTAAGCAGTGTTTTTGAGATGTCTATGTAATACAGGATTACCAGTCTAGGAGCTTAAAAACAGTTATGTTTTTTCACACAACCGACTAATTTTTTGTTAAGTGCTGAGGGCAGAGGCTGTTTGATTTGTCTCCTGGAGAAGAGAATGCATTGTTTTGCTTCAGAAAAATGCAAATTCGTATGCATTACCTTATTATGTAGCTAACTTAATATAGGCCTGATAATAATTGGATCTTGCCACGTGTCAAAATGGAGTGATGTTAGGAATAGCTGAACACACCAGTCAAATTATCTGTGATTATAAGGATTGGGTGCCTGTTGAGGACACCCTAAGCTTGTAATAAAACTTTATTACAGCAAGTCAACAAAAATTAATTCCTGTCTTTCAGCACGGTAGTAGAAGGTAACTGTCCCTGAAGTACAGCTGTGCAGGAGCAGGACTTTCCTGATGGGTGTAGGTTTCTGAAAATTGCATCATTTGGTAGGTAGGAAAGCTGTACCCTGAATGTATCTTTTCAGCAGATCCAAAGGCATGGATTACATGTACATCCTTTTCTGTTGCCTGAGTATCTTCTACGAATTCCTTTTATTTCTTCTGGTAAGAAAAGTAAAAGGTAGTCTCTTCTTCAAAGTGTGGAGTAATAGGGTGAGAGGACACTCTTCACTGCCTGCCTGCTAGTCTGGCACAGCTAAGCACACAGTTCAGGGATCCCTGTAGGAAAAAACTTAAAATTTTACGTATTTATTTGACATTACAGCTGATCCACTTGAGAGGGGAAAAAAAAGCCATGCTTTTTCACTGGTGCCAAAATCAGCTCAATTTAGAAGTCTGTCTTCAGTGTGTCCATCCATGCGCAGGTTGACTGTAAAGAGTACACGTGCTTCGTGTCACCTCCTGATCTGTGTGTGTTGTGTTTTGGGTCCTGGTGATGACTTCTGTGTGGTTCTCCTAATGTTTTCCTTATCTTTCCTGAAAGTTTCATCTTTGCAAAATACAGAATTAATTACTAAAGAGTTAATGCTCCACGCCACCCTCATCTGAGTTTTCCTGTAAATGTCCCAATTAAAATATTCACAAATGTTTTGTGCTATATTGGTGTGATTTTCATTATTCCTTCATCTAGCAACACTCTCAGGTATGTTTCTTCTTTGATATGTACCAGTTATAGGTAAAGGATGTAGCCATTTCTTTGTGTTCAAAATTCACTTTCTTTTAAAATTCACAAAACTGCCGAGGTTGGCAAGGACCTCTGGAGATCATCTAGTCCAACTCCAGCACTCAAAGCAGGGGCGACTAGAGCAGGTTGCTCAGAGCTAAGTTGTCAGGTTTTGATTATCTCCAAGGATGGAGGCTCCACAATGTGCACTAGTAAGATCCCCCTGAGCCTTCTCTTCTCAAGGCTGAATTTTCTCAGCCTCTCCTTGTATGATGGATACTCCATTCCCTCCTCATGACCTCTTCCATATCTGTGTCAGGAAGCTATCAGCACTTCATAAACCCCTTGGACTGCTTGTTCCTCTCAGTGTTGTCCCTCCAGCAGGTATCAGGGGTTTAAGTCCCCCATGAGGAGCAGGGCCTGCAAACATGAGGCTTTTTCCAGTTGTATTTCTTTGTGATCACAGCCTGTAGCAGCCACTTAGAGCAATGTCATCCTTGTAGGTTGCTCCTCTGATCCTAACCCATATGTTCTCAGCTGGCTCCTCCAGCCTGTTTTGTTTTTTCAGGGTCTCTCCTGCCTGGATCACCCTGCTGCCTTAGCTTGTCAACACAGTCCAGCGTTGGGTCTTCCCACACCGTCCTGGATCGAGGTGGCTGGTGAGCAGTGCATTGTCCCTGGGAAGGCTTTGCCCTGGGTTGCTGGTCTGATGCCGGGCACATCCCAAGCCCAGGGTTCTCGTTGGTGCAGGGGTTGTAAGTGCTTTTAACATCATTATGGAGAATTTAGGAATTCTGGCAATGAGCCCCCAGCTTTGCTGAGAGCTGCTGAGCCAGCACCTCATAGCAGGGAAGTTTAGCCAGTGGAGCTGACACAGGGCACAATGAGCATCTTCTACGTCTCCTGTAGGACGGAGGCTTTTTAACAAATGCTCTGCTTCCCTCTTTTCCTTTAAGCATCCTTAAAATTGGAATCACAGCTAATGCAGAAAATTCATAAGCCAACATGTGGCTCTTTGGTGGAAACCTCTCTAGCAGTGGTCTCAATTCACTTTTGAGGCTGAGGGACTTTGAGTTTGTCATCAGAGCTCAACCTCATCCTTCTACCAAAGAAACCTCATTTGAGGAAGGGGTGAGTATGGGTGGTGTTTAGTTAGTAGAGACTCACTGAGGAGGATGGAAGCTGCTTCTTTGTGTTGGTGCAGCTCAGCCTCTTGCCTTGATGATGAGCAAAGTCATTAGACAAGATAAAGCAATTGCTGCTGTTGCTCCCAGTGGATCTCACCATATTGCTGAGGGCTAGGAATTAGTGGGCATTTGTGAAATTCAAATTGCAAATATCTTCTTGCACAAGATGCTTTACAAGAGGTTGCACACATCTAGCAACATGAAGCTGGTGTGTTTAAAGCAGTATTTCCAAATAGCTTGTACTCTCCAGAGGGAGTGGTATGTTTCTCTTTCCATCCCATGTGTTTGTCCTGGGTAAGGGACTGGATGATCTAGTCCATAATATTCTGTGAAGGGCTTAACTGCTGCCCTCCTGTGCTAGAGCCTTGATCTTCTCATGCTCAAGGTCGCTGGCGAGGGGAATTTTATTCTGTCCTGCACAGGGCAACAGCTTCTCAGGGCAGTCTGGCAGCACAGCCTATAGAGGCACATTTCCACCACTGGATCTGGCTCTTACAGGCAAGATGGGCAGCACCATCACCATTTCTGACAGCGATTGTGACAATACCTGGGGGGAGAGCTGAGATGATACCTTGGGAACAGGGTGGTAAAAGAGCGAGGTGAGAGCGGGGTCAGGCAGCCATGCTCTCCATCAGGGACCGTCACTGACACATTCTCTCACGCAGCCTTTGCCAGGGCTGGAGTTTGGCCAAGGTTTGGCTTGAACTGGGTACGAGCAGTTTGGCTGGCAGGTGAATTTTCTTTCTTTCCTCTACTGCAGGAGATTAGCACTGACATATTTTTTAAAAAAAAATTAGTGGCTTTTCACTTTTTGGGTCATTTCTCTCCCACTTTGGGCACCAAATTGCAAGCAGTTGATTTCACTTTTAAGTTGTCACTAAGCTTCTCAGGTATTGAAATATTTGATTTTAAAGAGTCAAGTGAATAACTGTTTAGGGAAAAAAAAAAGGATTCTTCCCTTCTAAAGTAGAGAACACGATAACAAGAATTGGAGCATATGCCTGAAAACCACAACTCAAGTCAGCTAAAGGCTGGGACAAAGGGACAGAGCTGAAATCTCTTGTATCCTGTAGATATGTTTGAAACCTGTGTTGCTGGGTGTATAATGACTGAAAAATTGCTCTCTGAGTTATGTTTTATTCAAGAAAAGCTTGTGTAAAACCAGTCTTAATTGCTCTTCTAGTTTCTCTCCTTCTTGGCAGTGGTTCTTGCCCCAGCTGGTCCTGCAGAGCTGGAGGACAAGGCTGTCCCCCATCCAAGATCAGTGTTGTCCTCTGCTTTCACCTGGGTAGCAACTTCAAAGAGGTGAGCCATCACACAGGCGTTGTGAAAGTCTTTGGTCACTCTGGATTTATGGTCCATCAGTGAAAGTGTTGGCTCTTAATGTTCACATCAGCTTGTAGGGCTGAAAGAACCTTTCATCTTCCCGCTTCAAAACCAAGGTGTTCACATGCTTTCTCCCTGTAGCTGCAAACCACAGGGAATAAAGATGATGTTGTTTTTATGAAGCCTTTTTTTTCCCTCTTTTTAGAACAGATCTGTCTTTTCAGCATGCTTAGAAGCAAAAAAATAACAGCTTGGGGGATGCAACATTTAAGTTTGTACATACAAATATTGCCATTCAGCCCCTGTGGACAAGGCTGAGCCCTCCTTAGGAGCTGGGAGATGATTGTGTGCAACCAGCTGTGCTGACTCACCTCTGCGGGTAATGGGATGGAACCAGAGTGGAGATTCCAGTGCAGCCTCTGCTGCCTGGATTCCAGGGTAGGTGGCATTTCAGAGCACTTTCAGATACAGCTTCCCCTTCCCCCTTATTACCAAATCTGAATTCTCAAATCTCTCATTGCCCAAAAAACCCTTTCAGGTTGGAGACTTCAGCACAGGGAAGTCTGATGGGGCTCCCTGCTGTCCCTTCTTTATAGAAGGAAGGTGTTTTGTTCTGCAACCAGGGACAGCAGAACAAGCTGTGGAGGGCTCTCTGTGCCACCAAACTACCTCAGAGCCAAACCTTGGAAGCATGAAGCACCATCTGCTTTGCAGTGATGCCTTCTTCAAGTTGCATCCCCTTTAGAAGATGGAGCACATAATATGGAGGGTGTATATCAAAGTGAGTCTCCTGGTTGTTCTCTGTAAGCCTACTCAGTCACATTTATGGTACTGTTCAAATCAAATAATAAGGCTGAGATTTTACCACAGCTGTAAGCCAGCCTCAGTGGGAACTGCCACCAGAGATGAAGCCCTTCCATCTCCTGCTTGTTGGTCCCAATACTAGTGAGTGTTTCTTCAGATGTCTGGTGAGCTGGAAGCTAGGAAGAAGCTTTTGAAGGCAAGAGGCTGTTCGTGGAAATGGGGCAAATGTGAAAAGCTGATGTGGAGTGAGGCTACAGTGAAAACATTGCATGTGGGCTGGGGAGGCTGGAGCCAACTGATCTGTCAGTAACGATGAGCACAGATCAGAGAAAGTCAGGTTGAAACTGCAGATTTCTTTGAATGCATTAAATGCTGGTTTCTTTAATTAAATCCATATTGTTCAATTTCTCCAAGCAGAGAAAGACCAGCAGAAAGACCTAACTACCACCAAGGCCAAAAAATACCCAAACCCAAATAGGTAATCAAACAAAAATTTTTGTTTTCCATGGAAGAAAAAGGGAGAAAAATGGATGAGGAGATAGGTTCTGGCCTGGAAAACGTGGGTGTTATGTTGGTAGCACACACAGTTGGGAGACAATGGCGACAGTAAGCAAAGAGGCTGTCCCACTGATGAAGAACATACTTGCAACCATAAACTTGCAACCACAAACCAAAGTTTATGATTAGCATTTTAAAAACACTTCCTCTGTGTTTATATGCATTTACATGCTTTAATGAATTAAACACAATGAAATGATCCGTCATAAATGCGATAATTAGCCCAAGGTGGCACTCTGGGATGATGCAGCAAAGCGGGGTGCCATTTCCAACTTCAGCACCAGGAGGCACCAGGACATCACGTTCATCCATCCCAACGGTGCACGACTCATCCTTGGGACGTGGTGGCTAGAGGAAAAGCAGGTAACGCATCCATAATTGTGAAGTTTTTCCCCTCTTTTTTTTTTTTTTCCCAAGATTTTTGCTGAGCCAATCCATCGGAAGAATTGTCACCCGGTGGCTTTGCTCAAGGCAGAGGTGATGAAAAACACTGGTTGGGAAGCAGCAGCTTTTTTTGAGCTTTTTTTTCCCATTGGGGCTGCGTGGCACAGTGGAGAGGGGCCAGTGACAGCCCCTGCAACATGGCAAACACATGCTTTTTGTTTAGAATTCAGGTCCTGGCTGTCCTCTGTCCCTTGCATTGTGCTGGTCATTCACTTTCATGGTCACTCTTAAACTTCATCTACCTCTTGAATGGCTGGAGGTAGGAAGAATTATTTTTTTTTTTTTTTTTTTTTTAGAATTGGCATGAGATTCTTATACTTACTTGGATGGGTGAGGGGTTTGGTGAACACTAACTTCTGGTTTTGGTTTGCTGAATCTCCGGGTTTTTTCTCTTTTCTAAGACGTCTTGCATTTTACTAAGCACATAGCATCAGCTACAGAAACTTGACAATGGAAAAAGTTAATGGACTCCTTATTGTATGCAATTTTACAGGGTGTGGAGTAGTTATTCAATAGAAAGGAAGTTCAAACTTTGAAAGTATTAAGGTTCTAGAAACAAGAAATACATGGAGAGATTCTCCTTAATCAGAATTTACCTGGTGAAATTAAATTTTCCCAGGGGACTGCTACACTCCAGACTTTGATAATTCAGTGGCACCATTTCCATTCAGTGGCACCACTAGGATGCTCCTAGGAGAAGACCAGCCTTGTAATTACAGCACATCAGTTCCTGGGGGGAAAAACAACAGGAGACCCACTTCCAGCAAGAAGTTTCATCAAGAGAAAAGTGACCCAACTGCTCCATCCTGGTTTTCTCCATAGTGCTGTGGAGGTTCCTGGTGGAAGTTCCACTGGTGCTTTTTGTTCCTGGAGGGCTCCTGGGTTTGTGTCTGGGTTGCAATGAGCTGGATGTCCTCTGCAGGCAGTGTCGGTGGTAGCTGTTACCCAGCAGTTCTGGCTGGTGCCTGGCCCATCTGGGTTGTCTTGCCAAACTTCAAGTTGGATTCTTGAACAAATGGCAAATTCTTCTTTGACTCTGAGAAAGCCCCAAGGTAGGAAAGAGGAGACTCAGAGATGATATATAACATTGACTTGATGGAAGCTAACTTGTTTCATCCCTCTGTGCATCCACTTCTCTTCTGACTTTAATGAAATTTGGTCAAAACAGAGACAAGAGTTTCACCTGTGTCTTCTGAAGCAGAGAAGGTGCCCTGTGTGCTCCTCTCCCCTGGGGCAGGTGCTGTAGAGTTTCCCTCTCCCTGTCTTCCAGTCTGCTGCTTTCTCCAGGGCTGAGGAACACCAGCCCAGCAGGTAGAGCCCTGGGCTGCACTCACTGCAACAGGAGAGAGGCTGAGGAGTCAGAACCAACAGCGCAGCATTTCTCCTCTTATTTGAAGGACTTCAGGGAAATTTGCATCTAAAAAAAAAAAGGTGAGTGGTAGCCAAGATCTCTTTGGCAGTCTGTTCCTCTCAAAGGCTGTGTCCCCAGCCCTGCTGCAGCTCCTGCCCGATGGCAAAGCCGACTCAGCCAGTCTGGTACAGCTTCATTATGCTGGATGAGGCTTTCTATAAAATTATAAACATCAAAGAAGGATGTATTATAAACACAAAAAGGACTAGTGTACAAAAATGAGATAACTAGCTATGAGGCATCTGGTGGATTTAAGATCGGTGCTGGATTAGTTTTTATTTTAATCTGGTTACTTAAGGTGGGTTTTTCTACAGCTCACTTATTTTTACCTGTCACCCCTCTCTGGGAGTACGTGAGGGACTCTACAGGTTGTGTTACACCAACCAGAAGAACTCTGCTAGCAAATTTGCTGTATGTGGTAAAACTCTGTGATTAATTTATTACAAGTCTGAAAGGTTTCAGGCATGGCTTTTAAATTGAGGATCACGTTATGTACTGGCAGTACTTATTGTAATACCTATAGAAATGAATAGTAGAGATATGAGAAAATGAATAGTAGAGAATGAGAAAAATCTCCGTGAACTGATTAGTAGCCAGGTGTTGAACTTTATTTAAGCCACATGGCCATTTCATGGGGCAAAAACTGTCCTCATCTGGTGTCTCCTCTGCGCTGCTATACAACAGCAGTGCTTGAATTACAGGGAAAGCAGGAGAATTTACTACTGAGAGGAGAGGATTTGAGACTGATGACTTTTAAGGTGGCTCCCTGCAAGTTACTCCTTTCTGAATCCCGAGGCTGAGTATCACCAACAGATCAAAAGGAACAGGTAAATGCTCTCTCAGTGCAAGATGTTGATCCTGGGAATCAGGGCAGGCAGCTCACCTGCTGGTTGCCACAACTATCTAACCCCTGAACTGCAATGAGGATCAGCTGTAGCTCATCCCTGCTGCTAATGCAGCTGTACTGAGCACCTGCTGTGGAAATCCATCCCAGTTTCGGCAAAGCTCCAGTTAGAGCAAAACAGGTTTAAGACCTACGGAGCTTGCAGCAGATCCCAAAGGATGCGTGATGTGTATCACCAGCGG
The DNA here is from genome assembly GCA_004320125.1 of Scolopax mira. Taxonomy (NCBI): domain Eukaryota; kingdom Metazoa; phylum Chordata; class Aves; order Charadriiformes; family Scolopacidae; genus Scolopax; species Scolopax mira. The sequence continues at coordinate 16,209 of BJBW01004785.1, forward strand.
AGGCAAGGCAAGCACTTTGAGAGAAACAGGAGCACTCTGCTGATGGTTGGCCCCAGTGAGAAGAACCAGCGTCCACGGAAACCTCTTTGGGGTCACCTCGGTTACGATGGCCCTGGCTCTGCTGCAGAGCACTGCCTGCAGGGGATCCCTGCATGGGGCAGATGGCTACCTGGTAAGCTGGCACGTCACTCAAGTGAGACAGGAAGAAAATATAGAAGGTGCTTTTGGTTTGTACTTGGCATAACATAGATGAGACCAACACGGGAAGCGTTTTCCCTTGTGCAACTTCGTGAAGGAGAACCGTATGTCAGGCATGCTTTGGTGGCACGGCAGCTCAGACCTTCTTGAATTTGGCCATTTTGTGCTGGAGGAATAAACCCACACCCTAAGCCAGCAGGGCTTTTCTCTGACTCTTTCTATCCCTGCAACCTGTTCCCTGTGCAGCTGGAAGTGAAGGGGTTAACCATTCCAGGCTTTCTCTTTTGTTTTATCCAGAAAATTGAAACATGTAATAAAATGTACCAATTTTTCTCAAAGTCAAGGTCTGATTTACTGCCTCACCTGGAAACTTGTTTGCTTTGCTGGCTCCCAAACGCAGCTGCTGCTGTTTTGTACTGGGTTCAGTGGGATGTTTCTAACCTGAAGGGACTGCGTGGAACCTTTAAAACCAGGTATTCTTTCCCCTTTTAAAATGTGCTGGCCTTTTGGGATCTGTTTTTATAACTAATGAAATTATGGCTGTAGGTCCTTTCTTCCTTTTCTTGCCCTTTCTTCCTTTTCTTGCCCTTTCTTCCTTTTCTTGCCCTTTCTTCCTTTTCTTGCCCTTTCTTCCTTTTCTTGCCCTTTCTTCCTTTTCTTCTTCTGATGAGCGTGCACTAGAAACGCAGCTGTTGGATCGAAGAGTGCTCTTACTCTTTGTACCTTCAGGGTGCTCCCTCCAGAACATCTGTTCTATTACGGGTGGCTTGTCTTGTGCCATAAATGTGTTGTTTTTTTTTTCTCTCTGAGTAATTGTGTCACTGCAGACCCAGCCTGTTTGCCTTTTTGCTGCAATCCCTTCTGTCAGCTTTGGTGAGCACCAGCGTGGGCTCTCCCCGCTGATGCTTTTCCAAGCATCTCCCTTTGTCCCACTAGTCACATCCATCACTTGCCCACGCAGAGGGAACAATGGCTGGGCAGCATCTGCTTGCGGGGGCTTGAGGGGAGACCTGTTCCTTACTCTGCTTCTCACCCAGTAGAGCTGGTGCTGGAGTCACTTGTACTTGGTAAATACTTCCACTGCATTGAAAATCATCACAGACAGGGACCCACTGTTTCGGTTGCCCTGGTTATACATGCGCAGGACTTCACATGCTCGTTGTTTCCTTGAGCAGGTGAAATCCATCAAAAACACAGGCCAAACCCTACATTCTTGACTCGGAAAGTAAGTGTGATACAGGCTTAACGTGCAAATTAGATCAGTTTTGGGCCCCTTACCACAAGAAAGACATTGAGGTGCTGGAGCGGGTCCANNGCGGGTCCAGAGAAGGGCAACGAAGCTGGTGAGGGGTCTGGAGCACAAGCCTTATGAGGAGAGGCTGAGGGAGCTGGAGTTGTTCAGTCTGGGGAAGAAGAGACTGAGGGGAGACCTTATTGCTCTCTACAACTACTTGAAGGGAGGCTGTAGAGAGGTGGGGGTTGGTCTCTTCTCCCAAGTCACAGGTGACAGAACTAGAGGAAACAGCCTCAAGTTGTACCAGGGTGAGGTTCAGATTGGATATTAGGAAAAATATTTACAATGAGAGGGTTATCAAGCATTGGAATGGGCTGCCCAGGGAAGTGGTTGAGGCACCATCCCTGGACGCGTTCAAAAGACAGGTTGACATGATGCTGGAGGACATGGTTTAGTGATTTTTTTTGTCAGTTAGGTTGTTGGTTGGACTAGATGATCTTGAAGGTCCTTTCCAACCTAGATAATTCTATGATAAGATGGACCTCCAAAGAGCTGCTATCAAATGACCAAAAGCCAGAGGTTTTCCTACATGTTAGCTCAAGGGGTGGGTGTTTTTGCAAGTTGTTAAATTTGCAGGGGGAAGGGGAGGGAAACCCAACTCATAAGAAACGAATACTGGAAACCACCCAACTGCATGCACTGCCACTATTCTAATGAAAGAGAATGACAGCACCTGGAAAGCTGGAGTTTAGGGTTAATTTCTGTTTCATGAGGGGCTCTGATGTAAAATGATGGCTTTGCAAAGGTCAGGATGGGGTCAAGGAGACACAGGCCATGCTGGGAGGTGGGGGTGTCCCCTGTTTTGGTTGGCCCTGAGACACATGGTAGCTGTCAGAGAGACAGGGTGCTTAAGCACAGTCCTCTCCATCAGGGGTGGCTTGGCCCCATTCCACCTCTGTGGTGTCTCCTGGCCCAGGGTAGGGGCTGGGATCTCACAGCAGCCTTGGCCACCTTCACAAAGTGGCGCTTCAGAGACATTGGGCTGAGCCGCCCTTCAAATAAAGAAAATATGCTCAGAATGTGTAATATTTGAGTTTGAATATTCAGAGTGGTCTTTGAGCAGAGGCGTGGCAGTAGTAGATGTCTGACCAAGACAGAAGGGGAGACACCAGCCCAGTACAGAGCTCCAGGGGTCTCCTGGGGGTACTTTTAAGTATTTAGAAGACAATGATGAATTAGCACGGTCTCTTTGCAAGACACACATCAGATTAATCTAATTTTCTTCTTTAATACAGCACCTGGCATGGTGGATAAAGGAGCAGCAGCAGATGGGACATGTCTTCAGCAAATGGTTTGATACTGTGTCAGGCTGTATTCTCACATGCAAAACACAGTCAGCGGGGGCTGATGTTAATCGATATGAGGTAGGTGCAAAAGTCACTTGGCAAGAAGGGAAGTTTTTCGAGAGCCCTCTTGGGCTTAGTTTTATTTGATATTTTCAGTCATGTTTGAATGATGAAATAAAAGGTAGCTTGTAGAGACTGCAGATGCTGCCAAAGGGCTCCAAGAATCCTCACGGACAGGACTAAAACCCAAAATGATGAGACTCAAAATGGAGACTGGATACAAAAATCAAGACTAAAATGGGAAATGAGTCCAGTGCAAATTGCTACTTGCAGGGAGGAGAAGTGATGCCTTGATGCTGCCACTGGTCCATCTCTTCTGGAGTCTTTTTTTTTTTTTTTTTTTTACAATTTGCTTAGGACAGATATCATTGTAAAGATTAGGACAGTAAAAGGGAATGAAATGGAGATTAGGGGTTTTTTTGTTTCTTTTCTTTTTGGTTGTTGGTAGGCCTACTGCTTGCATTTTGTGGGGTTGAGGAAGGCCAAGAAGAAGGAAGGCTAAAAGGTATGGCAGCATTTCTATGCGAGGAACAATTACAGAGATCCGAGCTGTTCAGGTGGAAAGAGAAAACCCGAGTGTTCTACGGCAGGCCCTGTCTTCTCTGTGACCTGGAGACTGAGAAATGGTCACTCACTGCCTCTCGTGGTGGGGGCAGCAAAGGTGTCCATTCCAGGGGAGAGGACTAAAGCTGCAGACAAGTAAGAACTTTACCTTGCTGCTCGTGACCAAATCAGGCAACCCACTGTACGCCAGAAGGGTACATGGGGCCACAACACAACAGGATGCGTGTTTTGGAGTTAAAAATGGGCTGCTGGAGACAAGCACAATCCCTCCTGCTTGGGACCCCTGAGCTGCAGCGTGCTGGGGGCTGTGGGACCCAGGACCACCTCACCCTGTAATGTGTAGCTCATAATCCTCTTTTCTTAAACATCTGCTGCTGGCCGTTAGCAGAGACAGAATCACGGGCTGATCTGGCCTGTAACTATTCTGCTCATGTGAAAGCCCGGGGCTCATTTCTGCTTTTCCACAATAAAGCAAACTATTACTTGAGAACAAAATCAAGTATTAGTGTTCCACCAAAAATTGAACTTGTATAATAAAACTTAGAACAGTTTCCCTTTGGGCTAATTGCTTGGGTTTGTTTAATGGCAAGTTTTGGCAGAGCTGTTCACAAATTGAAGATCCTCTTTGATATTTGCCTCTAAATTGTGACAGTAACCAGCCTCTCTCCCCCTGACCTCACACTCTCCTAGTTTTTGCCTAATGTTTAGAAATGTTGATGGAAAAGCTGTCCTGATGCTACCGAGGGACACTTGTATTTCCAGAAAGCTGGCAGACGTGTGCAGGTCACTGCTGTGCCTTGTGAGACTTGCACAACAGCCTGAAAAGTACAGAGTGAGCAAGACTATGGCTCAGCCTCAGTTGGCTTGAGAAAGCCAAGGAAGTCCAAAAGGCTTTCATGGGCTGGGCTGGCTGCCTCACCTCCCCCCTGCTCTTCTTCAGACCTTGTTTTCTAAACCCAGTGCTTTCCTGGTGGTCCACTTTGCTCTGGGTTAGCAGAGGGTGTTTTAAATCCAGGGACTGTTTTCCAAGTGTGAGAAATGCCACAGGTTTGGCCCAAAAAGCAAGGCACGCGGTGGTACCCTGTGCTAGCACAGGGCACTGGCTGGGAGGGGGATTGTGTGTCCACCTGGAGTGAAGTCCCCCATGAGACACCCCCCCGGGCTGGAAGCATCCCTGGAGGCTGATGCTCTACAGCCTCTGCCTCCTCAGTGAGAGTGATGGGTACTCTCCTACCTGTCCCCCTCCTGGTACTTTCTAAACCCCGGGAAATGCCATTTGGATCCTCAGCATCTGTTCTGCAGTTAAAATAAACCACCAGAGGAAGAATACAAGTTCAAAAAAAATTTTCTTAATTTATTGTAAATTCTCCTTTCATCTGTGCTGCAATTCCAGTGTTCTGCACATTAATAAATATACATTTGTTAAAAAAAAAAACAAACAACCTCCAGTGTCTAATCTGCCATAAAGCTTTTAAAAAGTCATAAAAATAGGTTTTAATTTTTTTTTTTTGTCATTAATACAACTGACCCTCATTTACTGCAACAATTCTGATCAAAATAAAAACTACCTACATCTCACTGGGACAAAATATACATACACAGATGTAAAAACAACTAGAGTGGGTTATACACAATGCCTGAGCACGCAGCCAAGTGCCAGACCCTTAAAACATTCAAAACTTTTTTTCAGTCAGAAAATGTCACACAGTATGTTGCATAATTTTTAAAGAAAGAGCACCCTTCTTCCCTCTCCCCTTCCAAAGGCCTCCTCGATACATTTGAAAATGCACAGGAATGTAACAAAACCAAGATTACAGTATATATTGTTTCATTCTTTCTCCTGAACTCCTGCATTTTATTGAACCTGATTTTATGTTTGTTCCCTTTCACACACACAGTTACACCAACAAAAGCCCGTGTTTTCCCCAAAGGACTGCTCCGGCGAGCGAGGAGCTCCTGAAAGCCTTGGTGACAGAGAGCAGGTGATGGCCACACCATCGCAGCCCTTGGAATTGCATATTCCCACCACGGGCAGCCTCCCTCAGAGCTCTGCCCCACGCTGTTGGACGCAAACTTTTTCACATCTTATTTTCCCTTTTCCCTGTAAACACTGCAGGAAGGTGAAGACGGTGGACAGACCACGCTTAACTTTCCTATATTTGTGAAACCAGCATATTTTTGCAGGAACTATGAAACCCGAAGCCTTCTACTATGTGCTTTCTGAAACACCAAGAAGGCCAGGGCTTTGTCAAAGAGCTGGGAGGTGAATCCTGGGCACCCTTAAAGACTCCTATTTTTGCTTTGATCAGCTCCAGTGGGAAAGAAATTAACGGTAAAATAACATACTGTGCCTGAGGCAGAACTTGCCCCACGGGAGGACAGCCCTCTTCTCGGGACACACAGAGCCAAACACAAAACCTACCGTACAATGACACCATTTCTTTTCTTGTTCTTGATAAGGAAAACATTGATTTGACTTCTTCCAGACAAGAACAGTTATGAAATTTTAGAAGAAGATACGACTTTTTTTTAGACCTGAAGTTGCATTTCAATGCACTTGAGAGAAGAGGTCAAAACATCATGAAATGAAAAAATAAAAGATTTTGTATAGCTTTTAGAAGAAGTTATGAAAAAAACATACTGTGTCTTTAAAGTGTTCCAAAATCTGTCAACAAAACTTATAAATTATAGTAATGGATTTCAATGCACTGTATTACTTTGAAAACTGCATTGCATTTTAAGGTGGCTTCCATGCAAACCTCAGTTACTTTATCAAATGCCAAATTCAAGTAAAATTGTGCAATGTTCATATAAAAAATATCAAAACCTCTTTTAATTGATTTCCCATTATCAAATTAAGAAGATCAGTATAAATGTAAAATATACAAAGCGACTTTTTCTTTAGCAACACCATACAAAATATATAAAAGTATCTACACTTTTTATATATATATAAAGGACTTTTTTTTTTTTCTTTTTTTTTTTTAAGACAATTTGTCCATAGTGGGGGTGGAGAGAGATGCTGGCATAGAAACGAAAGGACACTTGGTGGGATATTCCTCCCCAGAGACCCAGCAAGCTGAAGGGTTCACCATGTAACCGGACAAAACTCCTCAAGAGCTGTCTCCTGGTGCTTGTCTTAAGGCTGATGGATTGACTTACTGTAGGTCCACTGAGATAATAATGTGTTTTTCCTTGGTTGTCCCCAGTAATAAGCAGCCCCTGCAGCACCGTCCCGCTGCGAGCAGGTATCTGTCCCTCACGGTGCCCCCCTGTGCCCATTTCCCATTTCCATGCCCATTTCCGTGGGTTCGTGCCCCGCGGAGCGTCCCGTGTGGCAGGAGCACCCGGGCACCGTGTCTCCGCCGCCAGCGCTCCGGAGCCTGCCATAACGTGCAACCCTGCAGGAATGAAGGCCCACCTCGTCCTCCTGGCTGTGTGGCCACTCCAACAAAGTCCGAGGTGGGCAAGGGGTGACCCCGCGGCGAGGAGTCCAGCGGCCATCTCAGGTTCCTGACGGTTCAAATTGAAGTTTCGTTACTGCCTCTGTTAGTGAGAAGAAGTAATTGTGCAGGCTTAGGGTTAAACTGGCACAGGCAAAAAAAAAACCAAAACGCTCCACCCAAACCCACCTAATCCTTTTTAGCAACGGGCTTGTGTACTCTGTGAAGTTCCAGTGCCTCGACAACCCAATGCCTGCCCTGCAGGGGAAAACCAGCTGGGAGAAACAATCCTGGGTAGCACACAAGAGATGTGCTCTAGGAGGAAGCTCTACAGAGGGCTCGTGTTTGGCTAAGGCTTAGGTGAAGATGTGAGATGTCACACATAGGCTGGTAGAAACCTGGTATTTCAGGCAGATTCACGAATTCTGCTGTCAAACAGCAGAGTTTTACGGTACGCAAAAGGTGCAGAGATAAAATAGTTGCTTAGTACAAGTTGGCTCGTTACTCTCTGGTGGTGAATGTATTACCTGGTAGTGGCAAGTAGTTATTGCTTGTTAAAGACAACTCTTTCCTGGCTTATGAGAACATATTTCAACAGCCAATTCCCAGAAACCCAAAGGTGTACTTCTATAGTGAGCAAGAAATGGTCTGTGCACCCAGATGACATTGGTGTCTTGAGCATGGTGGGACAATATCAGAGCTGAAGCTGGGTGAGAAATTTTCTCTTGGTTTGGAGAAAGAATAAGGCTATCAAAAGGAAGACTATAAGCATAAAATGTTTGTGCAGACTTTACATATGGCTGTTGTCCTCATTTTAATGCAAGAATTATTACAAGTAACAAGGTTTCTGAGAACACCCTTTGGCTGAAAGCTTGCTCAGGCTTTTGTTAATGTTTAATTTAGCATAAAATGGCAAATGGGCACACCAACGGCCGTGCAACGGGTGGGAATTGTGCACCTGGTAGTTTAGGGTCACTGGCCTGACATGGCACTTTCTCTGTAGCCTTTGGATCTCCTGCCCCAGCTGATTTCCCTCTGCCCAGCTGGACACCCACCCCATGCTCCCCCCACTCTCAAAACACTGGCGTTCCTCAGGAGTCCTCTTCATGAGCTGGGTCCTCCCCACCTCACTTCTATGCTGGCTGCCAGACACCTACAAAATCTCTTGCTGGACATGCATCAGGAAGGGCTGCTTCCATGTTTGCCCTGCACTTATGCTTTTCCTTGGGTGCCTGGTACTGGCCACATTATAATTAACTGTTCTCTGTTAGTTAGGTTCTCTAACTGTTAGTGTTAGTAATAGGTTCTTAACAGCCCCAAACATCTCCAAAGGGGATGATAGATGAAAAACAGAGGAAAAAAACAACCATTCCCATGGTCTAAGAGGGGTGAAGGCGAGGGGCTGGGGGCAGAGAAGCAGGAGCAGGGGATAGCCCTGAATAGAGCACCCCTGAGGGCACACATGGCTCCTGGGGCCATGGGTGGGCATTGCTGAGCCATCCTGGATGCCTAGCAGCATGAGGGAGTGGAAAAAGCCCATCCTTGTCCTGATGATGGGATGGAGAAGGCAATGATTGTGGCAGCTGACCAGGCAGGGAGGGGACAGATAATTTGTGTGGATGTGGGAGCCAGGTTTGCTGTGACCAGGGGTCACAGCAACCAACCCAAGGGCAGGTTGGTCTAGTCCCTATCAGCTTGCCAATTCAGAGTGCGCCAGTGTGACCAGTGAGAGGTGTCTGTCATGGCACTTTGGTCATGATACTTGGGTTTGGCCTTCTCATTATTAAAATTCTGTGGCTTGTGGACACGGTACGGACAAGCACTTGGGACAGTCACTGGTGAAGACTCTGGTCTTGTCACCAAGTGAATTACTTGCTCAGTGGGAGTTTGGGGCTGGAAAGCAAAATGACTGGCCAGAGCCAGGGGAGGTCTGCCAGGGCATCCCGACGTGGCACTTACTCTGAGTCTGAGGTGTCAGCATGTCCTGTTCCCACGTGGACGTTCATGGCCATGCCATTGAGCTGGTCTCGAGATTGTTCCCTCCGAGCATTTTTTACTGTCACCCCCGAGTCTGAGGGAGAGCGAACCCCATCATTTGTCCCCAGGGAAGTAGTCCTGGATGAGATCGTGGTCTGATTGTAATCTGACAGCTTTTCCCGCAGTCGATTCTTCATATTCTTATCCACCAGTGGGGGAGGGTAGGTGACTTTATTTTTTAAGATGCCTGTTACAGAAAAGAGGGAACAATGAGAATTTTGAAACATATCTGTAATTTCATTTCTCATGCTGAACACATCCAAAAAGTGACATTTTGTATTTCTTAATTGGACTTCTAGCTTGTCACTTTATTTCAAAACCAAAATGTTAGACTTCAGCAACTACCTACTAGCTTCCCATGGCATATCTGGTTACACAGGTTGAAGCCAGAAAGTGCTCTTCCATGATAGTGCTGCCATATGTTTGTTAATGTTCGTTAACCCCCGGTCTCCCAGTCCAGCTGTGAGGCTGGGTTGGCCATGCTACCTTTCCTCTGCTCCGGCTGCTGGTTATTCTGGTAGGACAGAGGTCTGTTCTCCTTCTGCTGCCCTTCGTTCTCCTTGTCCTGGGGCACTTCGTTGCTGTGGTTCATCTGGTTTTCCCTGTGAAGCTCTACGTTGACCTTGGTCTCGACTTTGAGTTTCTGTTTCCCGCTGGGGTCCTCACTGTCACTGGCCATGAAGCACTCTGTGGGCCAATAGGGTTTCACATGATTGGGAAGGGTATCAACTGCAATGCAAAAAAAACACTAGCTCGGAAACCACTTTTGATAGGTTTTCTTGACCTCTGCCCTGTGGCTGGGGAGGAGTTGTGTGCCAAATCACAGCAATGCTTCAGATGCTTCTTGCTGGAGTGCACTGCCCTGGGTGCAGCAACACCCACAAAACATGCTTGGTAAGATGGCAGGGTGTCCAAACCCTTCCCAGAGCAAGATTGCTGGCCCCATCACAGAGAGGTGTGAGTCAAACCTGCTCTCTCAGCTATCCAGGGCCAGGGACCCCACCAGCTCTCTGGGGATGCTGGCTTCTGAGGGGTGAGGGCATCTGAGGCAATTCAATGTTGTGTTTGTCTAGAGCAGCACCACACAGCCTGGACATAAGTCACAAGCTGATTTATCTTTAGGAAAAGATGAACTCTGCCTAAAAATGCCTGCACTCTGCCACACAGTATTGATATCAATGGCCAATGGTCTCTCATTCTTTAGGTTCATGACCTTCTCAACCCCACTAAATCCATATGCCTCTATTGCATGAGGAGAGATAGGTATTTGTTCCCCTTGCACTCAAAATAACGAGCTCCTTCCTCCTCTTCCTCTTCCTTCATATGAGACTTCCCTGGTTGTGCAGCACCTGCAAACCCACTGTCTGAGTAGCGTAAGTCACAGATTTGCTCAAGCATCCTTTCACTTGCACTAAGTCACCCCTGGAAGGAAGCCCTTGGGAGGAAGAAGAAGCAAGGCACGGTGGTAGCAATGCTGTGTTACTAGTCTGGCAAAATTGTCCCAGCTACTCTAAGGCTATTTTAAAGAAGGGAATGAGCCCATTGCTCTCCCCTCGCACCGGGAGTACCTTTGGGTGTGCTGTGGAGTGGGCCACGTTCATTATTTTTGGAAGTGGACGTGTTCCACTTTTTCTCCGGCTCGAGCCCATCTTCCTCACTGTCTGATGAATGGGAGGAGGCGTAAGAGCTGCTGTGTTCATCGAGGGACAGTTCACTGTCAGAGTCTGAATCGTGCTCTACAAATGCAGAAAGGGGAGACACAGTGATGAGGCTGCGGACAGGAGTTGAAGAAATCTATCTGACAAACACACAAGGAGAAAGGAAAAGCAGGCCTCTGGTTCAGGCCATGCCGGGGATGAGGTCTTATATCTGTAAGTGTACTTAGGATTAACTGACAGGGACTGTGGCATCCATGGAAGTAATTAAGGGAAGCACAACTGCTTGCCTCAGCTAGGAGGCAGGACCTTTTACATGCATGGGAGCTACAGAACAGAAGGGGGACACTTTTTACCCTATTCAATATCCAGAACAATAACTCCACAGGACCTCACTCAACCCAAGGGCAAACTAAGGTACCTAGAAATATCAAGGATCTGCAAATACACTCTTAGAAATTGCTACAAGGCAACCAAATTTAACATCAAGACCCCAAATGAAGTCAGGCAATAGAGACTTTTCATTTTCTTGTACAAAACATAGCAGTAAAAGAGGATATTGCCTCAAGGTCTCAAATGTTAAAAGATCTCCAATTAAAAATCAAGAGCAACAGCACATAATTTGTGAGAAAGAAAGGAGACGCCAGGAACTGTCAACAGCTGTGACAGCTGTCAGATTAAAACTGAACCATCACAAGCAGCAGATACACGATATTTCCATTCCAGGATTCCCTAGTAAAGCAACCACTGCCTAGCTCATTATGCCAAGAGCATAACGAGAATCAGATACATTGACTCAGACCAAATATTCTTCCTATTATAGAAGCCTTTGAAAAATTGCTGAGAAGGAAAAAATACATGACAGGGTCGTAAGTTTGGAAGTAGTTCCTACCATTGGATTTTGATGGATTCCTATGAAAAATGGAGGAATCTGCTTCAGTCTGACCAGCCCTTGCTTGACTTGAGGATCCACTGAGCTTATGAGCAGCCTCATCCCTTAGAGAGTAAAAACAGGGGACAAATTTCTTGGTCACTTTACTGTTTTTAACATCAAAGCAGACGTGCAGATGAGCCTCTTCTGCTGGTCAAACGCAGACAGCTGCAGTGGACACTAACCAGCTCGTGCCTGATTAGGTCACTTTTACAGCAAGACCAAAGTTATCCTAATGCAGCTGTCTGCCTTTGGCCACATGAATCCCACTCTGAAAAAGCCCAAAGTTACTAAACTAAATCCCACTCCATTCAGGCATGGCTGAATGTTAACAGGCAAGCAGCACAGCCCATATAGTTAACCTAAGAGTCACGTTAACCACTGTGCTGTTGGAACTCCCCACCAAAGATGCATGCAAAAGAAAGCGACACTCACAGAAACTCCCAGAAACCACATCAACACTCACATAAGACATAAAACAGTTATGGTTTGGTTTGGTTCAAGTAACATTTGAACCAAAACATTTCTGTTTTCCACAAAAGCAACGAAAAGGGAAAGGCAAGCACCTCAAAGCCATGCACCTGCCACCTGATTACCTGAGAATATAAGCAAGGTAGCTATTGTGGCTCTTGGCTGACCTGACGGTGCTTTCTAGGGAGACAGTGGATTCCCCAATAGTTGTGCGATACATATTTGGCTCTTCTATGTATGTGTTGTTACAGTTCAGAGATCGCTGGAGGGGGAAAAAAAAAAAGACACAAAGCAATACTGAATGATCCTACCAAAACCCCACGTTACCTACATAGTGTGCATGAAAAGTTTTGAAGGAACCAAATGGTTTTCGATGTAGAGGAAAAAAATTATTTCCTCTCAAAAGCTTTACTTAAAACAGTAATCAAAACTTTTGAGAAACCATCAGAAATCTTGCATAAGTCAACGAAATCAATCAGGCAATTCACTTAACTATGGACAAGTCACCTGTAAGTGTATTTAGCTAACTTTTACCAGCAAGAGGATGTTTTTTCCTAATGTTTTGTCCTTACAGTTAATAATGTAGCTCTTGTAGTAGTGGAATCATCTGGAAGAGGTTTCTTTCCAGTTAAAGTGTTCTTCAAGTGCTTCCTGACTTCTTTGTTAAATACGCAGTGGAAGAAGAAAATGAACAGCCCCTGGATTATTTTAGAGAGAGAGAAAGAATAAGTCTACCTGATCCATTACTACCAACCTGCAAATACAAACAGATATTAGAGATATCATAGCCTGTAGTGAAAACCTCTGGAAATGGGGAACTCCTGTGGTAGGTATCCTGAATATTGTTGCTTAGAGAACTTTGTGAAATGTGGAGACATACTGGGAGCAGAGATGTCCCAACTTTTGTCCCATACGTTCCTTAGTTTAGCAATACCTCCTGGTGGGACAATCATTGAAATTCTCAGGGCTGGGCAGTTGCTAGCTGCCAGGAACATATATGAAAAGCTTTCACTGGGGGTAGGGAGCACACACGTGTGCCTTCAGACATATTTGCTCGGAGGGAATTTATGCAGCTGCCAAATTGTTATCAATTTTGGTTGGAGGTACAGTATATAGAAGCCAATCACTCATGAAGTTGCAGCTGTACCAACATCACAAGATGCCTGCATTTCATGATTTCAGCCAAAGCAATTGACTTAGAGAAACCTTAAACTTTCAAGCTCACTTTCTAAACGTTCAGTCAAATGCAATCTTAGCTGGCATTAGCACTTTGGGATTATTCATTAATAAAATTCACATAAATGTCTTTCTGAAAATACAAGTTCAAAGAAGGCAATGACGTGAAACGCCACATACACTGTGCCTCTCAGGGCAAGCAGGGACAATTCCAGCTGCTGAATTTCCTCCCTCTCGACCGGTTTATATTTAATTTAATTTAATTTTAGGCTTGTGGAAGCCTCGTTTTACAGCCTGAGTAGGTGTATTTATTTCAGAGCACACCAGTTGCAGTGCCAAAATAACCTTGCTCAAGGCTGGCCTGTCTGGGGTGCTTCCAGGGCATGGTCTCTGGAGGAGACCCATCAAACTTCTTTTTCTCTTTGGTTGCAGTTTGTGGCTGTTGTGCTGCAGCTGACAAGAGTGGCCCGTTTGCAGTAGCTCTTTTAATATTGCAGGCACTTGCCATGACAGTTACTGCCATCTTTGGTCACATTCAAGCTGTGACCAACATGAAGCTTCACAGCTTCTCCAGTGCCATGTCTCCTACAAATAACCATGTTCTGTGTCTTTAATCAACAAGTGCACACACTGGGACAGGCAACCCAGTAAATCCCTAATGCAACAAGTTCGTATTTGAAAAATCATTATTTGGCTCATTTCCTTAAACAGTAACTTAATTTGTGGAAGCCCTGAACATGGAGCCATCCACTCCGGGTGAAATACAGCAATCTCTTATTTGCCAGAGCAACACAACAACTGTTAACAATGAGCAGGCAGAAGACAGTAAAAAAGATTTTTGTCTCTAGAAAGACAGAGGTATAATTGCTTTCTGTTATTTATCTGTCACAGGTTACAATAGTATAGCACTTACCTTCAGAATGACTAAAAATGACAGATGCAATTACTCAAAGTTATTGTTTTGGTGAAAAGAATCCTCTCTTTGAGAAAAAGAGAGCAAAACCTGTACTTGACATCTCTTTTTTCTTAAGTCAGCTCATGTTTACAGCTTTTTGGGGCACGGTGCTCAATAACACCTGCCCCGGACAAGACGCCACCCAACTTACCTGCAGGCAGCTGAAAATGGCAAAGAGATAGTGAAACGTCATGACGTCGCTGTTGACCGCCATCAGCCCCAGCAGCCACGTGGCACTGATGAGCAGCAAGAGCAGGAACGCCGTCCGCAGCACAGAGCTGTGAGGCAAACACAGGGATACAAGGGAATAGCCCGACTGGAGCCACGCGCCCAAGGATTCGCCAACTGGAAAGGACTTTGGGGAAAATTAGGGCAGTGTTCACCAGCTCCCAGGTCCCAACTCTCCCATCACACTATGCAATGCTTTGGCACATTCAGGGGTAAAAAAAACAAAACAAAACAAAACAGTATTTTCTTTTCAAGTTCGTTTCCAAGGTTTTCTTCAAACAAACCAGGCTGTTCCCCAAGCCCACACTGTTCAGCCTTGTTGACTCTGAGGAAGAGATCTGGGTGGTAAATGGCCACGTCCGTCACATTTCTGTTTGTCAAGCTCACTCTCACATTCCTCTCGACGCTACAGCCCAAGGGTTTGAATCAAGGGCACTCAGGGGAATAGTTGTTTGCTTAAAAACAATCATTTCCACAGACACTTTCAAAAAATGGCCACAATTTTAATGGCAAAAGTTTTGTATTACGAGTGAAATAGCTGCCGTTAAGTAGCAATTATACTCCATTTGTTTAGGGAGATTTAAAAAAGAAACGTAAAAAAATTACCCGATAGCCAGGGCTAAATAAATAGCTAGAAGCAGCCTTTTGAAATATCATACAGCTACCTATTTGAAAAAAAAAAAAAAAAAAAAAGAAGAGGGGGGCTATCTTGCTACTAGCTAATCACATTTCAGTTCACAGGTAAATTCAGAGCTTTGGGCAAAACAGACGTTAATGGGAACAGGCTGCCATAGCAGCTCAGGAAGGTGGCAGGTTGCAGCTTGTGAGACTTTCTGTTCGTCCCACAGGAAGCAGGATAGGGGGAGGTTTGTCCTCAGAATGGAAACCTCAACGGGTCTCTGCCATGACATGGCCAGTCACACAGTCATCTGTGAGGAGAGACCTTTCTGAGCCACAGACCAGCACACAGAAACCCAGAACTGTGTCTACGAGGGTGTGCCATGGGTGGAGGTGAAGTGACACTGTAGTAGTGAGTGTAATGGAAGATCTGGAAGGACTGTAATGATACCATCTGGGGGCCATAGGCCATACCTTTTCTTCTCCCCTCCCTTCACCTGCCTAAACTTGGTGGTGACTCAGAGCACCACGGTGGAGGTTTTATAGAGCCTCCAAGGGAACACCAGAAGTAGGTGCTGGTGAAGCAGCTCCAATCGCTTCTACCAATGCTTACTGTTCTCCTCTAAATATCTTATTTATGTCCTACCACAACGCTTGCTTTTAGGAAATTCTGTCACTTTATTATTCCTGGCCAGAACATTATCTACAAGGTTTTGAACACAAACTTACATGACTCCAGTTTTTTCAAATGAGCGTTGCCTTCGTCTGCATGATGCCTTCATTGCCAGTATAAAGATGACAGTGTTTATCTGAAAGGGATTGAAATAACAGCATGGATTCTTTCTATAAAGTTGTTAGGGCTCAGTTTTCAATGATAATGCAATTTTTATCCTAAAATGCTTTGTGGTGCCAAGAATATTTTTCCTTCAATTTACATGTCTCAAAGTTCCAAGATCCATCTTGTTTTAAGCCAACATAGTTGAGAACATTCTGGGGCTTGATCTGGATGAAACCCAGTGAGACGGCCCTATGCAAAAAGGCTTGAGTGACACATCGAAACTCAAGCATGGCTGTCCTTGTCCAGACCAGAGTTCACTCATCTTGTTTCAGTTGGGCCAAAGCAGAAAGTAGTAACAGAGCAAGCATATAGCAGTAATTCCTTTGAATGCTCCTCCAGCCTTCAATGATTTCCAGAACTGGGATGTACTCAGGTGAGCGGTGTGTTTGTACTTCATCATTCATTATGAATGTTGATACTGGGAATTTGCCCAGTTCCTTTCTGAAACCATGCAAAGCTTTACCACCGCCATTGTCTTGTTTGTGTGAATTTCTAACTTAACTCCTTGTGCAGCTACCGTGAAGCTCATCCAGATTGTTCTGAATCTGCCACTCCTGCTGTGAATTGCGTTGGAAAAGACACTGAATGGTTGGCTCCATGGCCATATTTTTCAGGCCATCATGCTATTACAAGCTCCTCCCTACTCCCTTTTTCTGAAGCTTTCTCTTCTCTAGCCTAAAGGTTCCTAGTCCACTTAGTTGCTCCTCCAGCGGGAGCAGTCCTGTGTCTTTGGTGACTAGTGACCCAAATCTACACCACTTCCAGATCTACTTCATACTTTTTGAGATGAGGAGACCAGACAGATACAGTCACACCATGGATAAGTATCTTCTGTTGCTCTGTTACTGAGGGATGTTTTGAGGGAGAAGTTATATACCAGCCAATTCTTTTAAATTTCTGGAATTATTAAATATTCCTTGAGGGCTTCTGGATGAAGGGACTTGTTATGGCTCATTTTGCTGATTTGTTTTATAAACCCACTGACCAACCCCACTGACAAACCAAACAGGAAAAAATAACTAAGTTTCTGGCCATACAGCCATTGCTCCACAAGCAATCTTCACACTGGCAAGTTGCCCTCTGATTTCCAGGAACTGAGCTCATGTCTTATCTGTTTAAGTAAGAGAAGCAAGCTCAAGTACATCAGCTTCAAATGTAAAGAATACAGTCATTTCACATTATGATTATTGGCTGACAAAACATAAAAGAGCAGGTAGGAGTAAGGAAGAGACATCTCAGGATGCCAACTCCACCATACTTACAACTACAACAATTACGATGGGCCCAGCAAAACTCCAGATGAGGGTGTCATGAACAGACAACCAGCAGAAATCTGGGTTCCCATAGCCTTGCGGATCCAGACCAACAGCAAGCCCTAGGTCACAAAATGGAGAGAAAGTCTATCAGCAGGGTGCTATTGAGATCTTCTATGTAACCAGGAACATTTCCAAATCACTGTCTGACAAACAAAATGATCATGGCAAAATGTGTTCAGCAGGACATTCTGGGAAGTCAAAATCAAGGCAAACATTGAAATAAAACTTTTGTGAATGAAAGCCTTTACACTGGTCAATCCATATTAAATGATACTATGAGTTTTGCCTACAAGAACAAAGTTCAGCTGCACAAAAGCAACCATAAATGCAATTCCCAAATTAATTCTGCTTGAGCACAGTTTTATAGTCATACTCACACAGTGTGATGAAGCCTTGAGGGTGAGTGACATGTTGAGGAATTTCAATAAGCCTATGCAGCAGAATGACATGAATCATAACTGAGGAAATGTCTATACTACCAAAAAAAAGGTGCATTCTTAACTGCTGTGAGCCTGCTGTCACGGAAATAGCACCAGAGAGAGACAAAAGAAGCTGGGAACTCACAGGAGTTAACCACTTGAGCTCAGGTGGGATTCATTTGAGCTGCCATCCCAGGTACCTCACTTTGCTTTCAGCACTGTTTGAAATGGAGTTTGCTCATGTCCCCAAGGCAATTGCGTTAAAAACACACCTTTTATTGTTTTATTTTTCAAAGCCTGGACAATTCCAAGGGACTTTCTGAGTCCAACCTCCACCTGCTGACTTACAGTGCCGCCTGATTTGGTGACCCGCACCTCACCCATATGGCGACAGACTGGGATTGCTGCCTTCGACCTGCAAAATGCTGCAGAGGTCTTCCTTCTTCAAGGCACAGGAATTGATCCCTACGAGGCCTATGGCCAAGGAACATATGGTAGATGCCTGCAGCACGTTGTCTGGGCATTGGGGGCACCCATTGCGTTGAGCGTATGTCCTGACTCAAAGCAGGCGTCCCAGGCTGACGGCAGTGCCACTCTCCGCAAGGACAATTCATGGGCATTAATAAATGACTTTTTTTTTTTTTTTAAATTGAAGCCCGTGTGCTCTGATAAAAAGACACTGGGAAAGGGAGAGGTATAGATGCGTTTCAGTCTCACTGCTTGAAGCTGGCCCCCAGCCAATATTCACATCTGGTACAGGCCTACGGTTTGTGAAAATTAAACTGGCTATTTGGCAAAGCAGTGTATATTGGATCTGTTTTCTCTGAAGTGTGGAATGAGATAGGACTGGTCTCCCTCCCTGCTCCCATTGGCCCTTCCACCACCCCCCTCAGCAGTTGCCATCCAGAAAGAATTAGCCATAAATGATTAAGGGACCATAAAGTATTTTATACAGATGTAATTCTATAGACACAGGCTGTTTCCCAGGACTTGATTTCCCCATTAGTGGGACTTCAACTACGATTTGACCAAACATCTGGCCCTAAAAGTAATTGGCAGGCAGCAACATTTTTTCACTCTCAAAATCCTACCCTAAAGTCCTCCATTAAAATAATGGGGTGAACTGCAGTCTTCAGGTACACGGTTCAAATTTTACTGGAGTCAACAATATGTGAAATAACACTTTACCCAAAGGCAGAATTAAGCCAGTGCAGTGTAATCTAGAGAGTCATTTTGGCACATCAATTAAACGCTGCAGCCTGGTTGTCCTGAGCAGACTAAGCGTGTGGGCTGCCTGAGAGCTTGCTGGTGTTGGCTGAAACCAGGACTGGTCCCACAGCTGAGCTAAGCATCCTGTGGGGACCAGCACCCATCCCAGGAATGTGTCAAGAGCACGCCGTAGTGAGGTGCTGCCGGAGGGGCACCTTTTGAACCTTCTGAGCTCCTGTGGGCTCAGCAGCCATGTGTGACTCGTGCGACTGTGGGTCAGCTTCACCAGACTCATCACCTCACTTAGTTTTCACAGCAAATAGCAGATTGGGAAAGTGACATTTACTGCAGATATTGGTTTTTAGGGCTAGGTAAGAACCTGTTTTAACATGGGTGCTGCAGTCTCCACGGCAAAGTCATTACAGCACAACGTTAGCATGTTGCCACCAGGACATGCAGAACTGGAGAAGTCTTGCTAGATGCCAAATCCAGCCCTTTGCCTCTGAGGCAAGGAAGTTATAAAATCCCTCTCCTAGATGGCTCAAACTACATTTTAAAATGAGCAAGCTTAAAGCAAATTTAAAATGTTTCACTATCACTCCCCATGGAGGAATATTCCAGACCTGCACTCTTTTGATGGCTGTAAGCCTTCTCCCAACTTCCATCCTACTTTTATTCATGGCAATTTGCTTTTCTATGCTGTGATTAAATGTGCTTGCTCCCTGTTGGAGCATTCCCTATGTAAACGTTTTGCTAAGTTTTTTCCCCCATAAAGGTCAAGGTTTCTTTCTGCAAATAATGTGGTCCCATCACAGATGACTTAGGACCACTATGTCCCAGCTTGAAATGAATGTCAGCTTGAGCATGGAAAACAGAAAAAAAAAACCCAAAAAAACAGTAAAGCCACTGCTACTATAGTTTCTTTTTTCTTTTTTTCAGGATAGCTGAAAGATGATAAAGATAAAATGGGCTAGATATTTATCTTTCAAGTAAAACAAAAAAGTCCTTTGCATGTCCAAGACTAAAAACCTTCCCCATGTTTAGACTTTTCCACTATTAAGAAACATACATAATCCTTCTCTCATGAAGCAATTTAAAAGAAATTGCATTTAAGATCGTGTTATGAAGTTGGAACCTTTTTACTATTTAGATATTAAAATTTAAAATTTATAAATTAATCTTATTTAAAATATGTACAATAGCAAAGTTTTCCAGCGGCAGGAAATACCACATTGTATTATTTATGATGAAATAATTTTCTCTTCAGATGATTTCTAAACCTGGAAGGGCAAACTAAAGACTTAGTCTCCTTTATCCTTCATTTCACAAAATCCTCTGACCTGCTCAGTAATAGACTTTTCATTAAAATGAACTGCAAATTCAGCAAATTCAGAGTTCAAATTATAGGTGACAGCCTGGAACTGTAACCCATAGTTTTAAAAATGCAAAATAGTTCCGTATCATAGAGAACAACATTCAAGTAGAAAAATGTAAAAATTGTGTACTTGTATTATTTAGATTGCATAATATTGCTGTTGAGAGGGTCTGAATTAATTCAAAATTCAGGATAGAAACTAAGCTTGAAACAGAAAATTCTTCTGACAAAATTCCTCTAAGGAGTTGTGTCTTCTGAAATGGAAATTATTTACTGCTATTTAATGATAATACTTTTATTCTACTGGAAATGATGCTGCCAACTACTTGATGGCACTTAAACAATCCTAAATATATTGCAGTAGTCCTGTATGTAGCAATAAAATGTTTTAGAAGTTCAAGGACAGTATCTATCAGATATATGTCTAGAGTGGCAGAGCCTTTTGGGCTATACTTTCCACTGTGCTCTGGATAAATTGATAGAAGCAGAAACTATGCACAAGGTAAAAAACTTACCAGTTCTCCAAAATGAAAGCTAACTTTTACTAACCCGTGGTATGTTTCTGTATTACAATTTCTTAAGTCCCGTAGAAAAAAAAAAAATCCCTGTATTTTTAAAATTCTAACTTGTTCCAAAGTATTGTTCCAAGTGTACATGAGTGATAGCTATTTGTTTGATCTGAGAGACTTCTAAACCTCTGCTGTTGCTGACAGTATATTGCTATCTGTAAAAATAAAAGTAATTGGATAAAAGTTAACTGTCTGCCTCTGATCTGATTTCCCATATGGCAACAGAAACAGAAACATGCTGAAATAGTTGAACCAAAAAATCTCACTCCAACTGTTGTGTGAAGTGCACTTCCCAAGGAGCTGTGTGCCTGAGTGAATGCAGCACCATGTGCTTGGGTAGCACTGGAAATGTCTGATTGCAAAAATAGGCATGGTGAGGGCGGAGATGGATGTGCTCCTGTGGATCACCCTGGAACAGTTTAAAAGATTACTGCTTCCAGCTTTTCATTACTTTTCCTCAACTGGAAGTTATTGCCTTTGTATCTGAAATGAAGTAACAGGCTGCTTGAGTATTCCCAGCTCGTTTTTATGCCAAGTGAAAGGCAGTGGGCAGCATTGCTGCTGAAGCCACTGCAGCTACTTCCCCAGGAGACCGTGTGTCCATATCCTGAGGTACTAGCACAGGGCAGGAAAATTTCTGAAGGCTACAGGCAAAATAAAATAAAAATACTGGTATTCCAAATCAATCCTGTTTTAATCTAGGTGCAATTATGTTTACGTTATTGTAAAACCCTCAGTCTCACTTCAACTGGGGCAGCAGACATTTGGGACACAGATCTGCCAAATTCAGGCTGCCTTCTGCTAGACATGATTTGGTGTTGCCCTCATTCAGGAAAACACTGAAGTGAAAGCAGCAGTTGAGTGCACCCACAGCTGTCTTGGATGGGGCAACTTTCCCGAATCTGGACAGTGAAGACATCAGGGGAGGGGAATGAAGCTGTTGAGGGTACCTGTTATGATGGCAGGAATGCCCCAGCCAACAACGTAGTAGAACCGCATGTGCCCGAAGTTGATGTTCCTCACTTCAGTCAGCATCCGGTAGATGTGGAGCTGCTCCACGAACATCCATGCAAAGGTGCTCATGTAGAAATAATGCAGGAGGATGGCAATCACCGTACACACAAACTGCAGAAGGGAAAGGGCAGGGAAATTAGAGTTGCTCTTCTGAATCACAGCCTGGTGAGTCACTGACTCCTCTGTGCAGCTAAAGGCAAGTGTAATAAAAAGGTTTTGGAAGAACAAATATACTGCCATTAATTAAGTTTTTCAGAGTTTCAGAAAAGCTGCTCATACTGTGAAATTGACTTTTTTTTTTTTTAAATTATGTGGCCTGTTCTGAGTCTGGTTCAGCTTTACCTTGTCAACCCAACATGCGTTTGGTCACTGCCCTTACCCTCCAAGCCTGGAAGCTTTTGTCCATCTTTTGTCCTTACAGCCCTGCCCTTCACCCATGAACCCTGCAGACCTTGCACATCTGTAATTTAACAAGTCATGGAGGATCCGCAGCCATTATCACTGGACTAAAAACATGCAGCCAGAAGCAGATCACCACCTACTCCACAGATCAACCTTTTACCTAATGTCGAAATCAAAGTATTTGACTACAAAGCAGGAGAGTGGCTTCTAGGCTCTACCTGGCTTGAGCAGGGGGGCTAACCCCCTTTCCCACAGCAGAAAGCCACCCGAACCTGTAAAGATATTCTGGGTCCAGAAATGCTCGGCTCTACCCTCCTTTTGAGGCTGTCCTACTTGCAGTCAGACACAGATGTCATGAGGACAAGCAGAAAGCAGGCTAGTGCTGGTTGGATAGTTCATGCCTTTGGCTAGGAACAAGAGGATCTGGAGCTTCCAGGTCTGGATTTGGTTTTTATTCTGTCAGCAGTACAGACCACTCAGTTCTGCCAGGCTGAGAGCAGTAAAAATGAAGGATGTGCTGCAACCAAAGAGACTGAGTCCTTAGTGTGACTAAGAGAAACAGCTACAGGGGGCAAACTAGCAGCCGAAGTCATCTTTGTGACCAAATGGCCAGCTTGAAACTTCTGACCTTCACAGACTTGCATTTTTGCAGTATCTGCTAACCAGCTTTCCCTCCAAACTGTATGGCTTGATGCATGAAAACAGGAATGACCACAACCATCGGACACCTGAATTGAAATATGGCAATTAACCTTCTCCTTTCAGAAGCAAAGCAAAGGATTTCACTAAAGACCTGTTGATAAGCTTGAAGTCAGAGAACTTTGTATAACCATTACATTTTTGTTGTAAAATGTTTTACATTGTGTTTTGGATGCTTTTGTTCCCGTGCAGCACTAACCCTGCTTTCAGATTTTGGCATGACTTTTTAGTGGTTTTTTTTCATGGTGTAATTCTCAGAAATGTTAAGTTCCCTTGTTTAACTTTGCTGAGCGAAGGAATCACACAAAGATCGCCAACTTTCTGGATTCATTTACTGCATCAGCTTTATTATAACATCAAGTGTTATTGAAAATATAGCTCACCAAATAAAAGACCTTTCTTTCCTCAATGCGAGTGGGGTTTTTTTTTGTTCCTACTGGCACATGCATATGAGTAGACTGCTGCCCTGAACATTACCTTTTTCAGGTAAGAAAAAAAGAAAGAAAATAAATCACTTTCTATGAATAGTCCAGGGAAAGATTAAAACCTCACCCAGAAATGTGACTGTTAATTTACAGAAACCCATAAAAGCCAGGCTGGGTGCCAAGCAGCGTAGCATTATTTGTGCTCCAGCATTCTTTCCCTCTTTATGTTCATCAGTGCATGACTCGTTAGACAACTCTCATTCCATACAGACAGATGAATAATTGTCTCAAGCAGACATGGCTTACAGCCCTCCTAACTTCTCAAATTGACTAGGTAGGCTGCAAGGAGCGGCTTTCTGATGTATGAAATATATTCTGTAACTTAAAGATCTTTGTAAGTGGGTTAAAGGTTTGGGGTGTTTCATTGAGTCCTGGTAACAGGACAGGACACAATCACACCATGAGCCCCAAAGCACGAAAATGAGAAGGAACAATCTCACCACGTACAACCATTAGTGTTTGTGGTATTGCTGTAATGAACTGTTTTACTGGTTTTGGTGCTTCATGATGCTATGAAAGGAATCTGGAAATGAGGAGCTGTCATTTACAGCATCCTTTTTGGTAGGATCCTGCAGGGATGTGGGCTTGGCCTCCTGCTCCTCAGTATTCACGTCAGAGAACTGAAAGACTGTGAAAAATGAGTGGTGTGCTCAAGAAGACGTGGGAAAGGTCAAGTTACCCGGAGTGCTGGGGATCAATTGGCAAGGTGAGCTTATTTGAGCAAAGTTATTTTAATATGGAAACTTGTATATTATGAAACAAAGACCATATCCCAGGGGGCAGGTCCCTGCAGAAAACCTCACTGAGGCAGCAGGTAACTGCAGTTCATGGTGCAGAGGAGTATCGGAATATGGAACTGGGACCAACACTACCAGCTGGAAAGCTTCGTCCAGTTCAGCATTCACAAATTTCCAAAAGGTAAAGTGGAGGAAGAAAGCCCAGAAAAATGGCTGAACAGAATAACCTGAATCTTAGAAACTGAGGAATTAAAGCCTCTTAATTTTATTTAGTTTTTCAAATGAAGTACTACTGAACAGAGGCTTGCTGAAAAGACAATTTTTATAAGAGAGGCCTCTCACATTTACTAGGAAAAGGTCTTGACAGCACCCAGTTACTGGAAATTGAAATTTGACAAAATCTGACAGAATATTTAACTGGTACAAGACACTGTGACACCTTACAGT
The DNA here is from genome assembly GCA_004320125.1 of Scolopax mira. Classification (NCBI taxonomy): domain Eukaryota; kingdom Metazoa; phylum Chordata; class Aves; order Charadriiformes; family Scolopacidae; genus Scolopax; species Scolopax mira. Next base: position 40,635 of record BJBW01004785.1, read on the forward strand.
AACAGGGGTAAGGGACTCTGCCATCACACCATACTTTCTAAAATGCATGTTACAGCTCAAATGGATGTCAGAATCCAGGGTGACACTTTACGCTTAAGCTATTTAGTAAGTGAGGCTACACGGTCAGACACAATGGTGTCCTTACCATAACAGCATTGGTACCTATTGAATGTAGGCATTTTCTCCCATTTCTGCTGCTCGGACAATGTGGCATCAGTGTGTTTAAATTTTTCACCTCAAGATTATACTTCCCTCTCAAAATTTAGATTGAAACATGTACAGTAAAAGATTTCTAGAGTACACATTTTCCGCAGAGCGTTCAGATAATGCCTACACTAACATTTTGAATATTCTTCTTATCTGTTAAGGGCATACTTTTTATTGCATGTCATTCCCATCTGTCTGCTGACTGGTAAAGGTCACTGTGAAGCTTGGCAGTGCTGGAACCCTTGCCTGCTTGTCTCCTACCTGACCGCATGGTACCCGTGACTTTGGAGATTGCTGCTACTAAGAATTAGCAGCAATACTACATATAATGCTACACAGTCAAGACAGCAATGACTTCCTAGGTACACAACATACACACTTGAAATATGGTGTATATTTCACATTCAGTCCACTCATAGCGTGCATTTCTTGATGAGCACAATGCTGGAGGTGCCTGCACTAAGCTTTGGCAACAGATATGATGGGCTGAAGCCAACAATCACTGTGGCTAGAAGGCACAAAGCAAAGCGACAGTTTTCCTACTGATTCTTGGAGGTAACAAGCTGTCCCGTGCCTGGCAGGTGGCTTCTCCAGAATGGCCATGGTGGGTATGCAACATGCATATTAGCAACACATAGCCGACAACCTACCAGTCAACACCAGAAGCCGCTTGGGCTTGTGAGGTACCTGCTGCAGAAGAAACTGGAGAGCCTCCTACTGAACAGACAAAGCAAGACAGAAAACATACTGATGGACAGGAAGGAAGAAATCAGTATTCGGGGCTCAGCTCCTTTGATAAGCCTTCAACAGGGCTGCTGTCGTTTATTCTCTGAAAATAAGACATAGTCCTATCTCCTGGCATTGCTATTAATCACTCAAAATACACAAGAACACATTAAAACTCTGAAGTTTTCCAAAAGACTGATGAGGCCATGGACAAGTAAAAAAGAAGAGAAAGTGAAACAGATGGAAGCAGGTAAAAGTCACAATATGAACCCCCTGATGTAAAGCTTGACAACAACTCCAGCAATGAGCACAGAGAAACTCTTACCGGGTTTTCAGTCTGGTTGATTCCAATAAGAAAGACCAGCTCAGAGAAGAAAAGGGCAGCCACCAGGTTTTTGTGGATACTATGCAAGTTGGAACGTAGTGTGCGGATCAGGACCAGCAGTATGAAGGTGATCAGCAAAGCCACCAGCGAGACAGATACGGTTGTGTAAGTGACAATCTTCAGAGGGAGCACCTCCCCGTTCTGTAGAAAGACAGATTGACAGGACCTCTTGGAGTTTTTCCTTCCTTTTCCTCCAATCAGACCTACTACTTGGAATGTCAATGCTTTCATAACTACTAAGTAAAGTACAGATTTTCTTAGGACCAACAGGAGTGGATAATGCCACCTCTTAAGACACTCAACACATTGAGAGCGTATGGGCAGCACCCAGAGGGGTGCACCAACCAGGTGAGAAGCTCCTTCCAGCAGACCCAACGGCGGGTGCTGTCAGGCATGGGGCAACACACTCCTGACACACTGCAACACAGGATCAATCTGCTGACGATGCTCTGAGTCATGCTCAAAGCTCAAGCTCAAGCTCTGAATCCAAGTCCTTGAAAAACCAAAGCCCTTGAAAATCATGAGCCTGTCAGCACCCACCTCTCGTTTTGAAATGTCCATCAGGACAGCAAAGCTGGTTATATGGTTGCACTGGCAAGCAATATGGCTCTGGTTTCTGGAAAACAGCTCACATCCTCTGGAGGACCAGGCACCTGTCCCGCCAATCCTGAGGGGAAAAAAAGACATTTCTGAGAGCAGTCCTCTGATCTCCCCTCACCTCCTGCTGCTATGGCTCTCTGGGACAGCTCTTGCTCCACAACCAGAGAGGACTGTTAAGTACCAAGACAGAAATATTTATAGCTGTCACCTGCCTGAAAGAATATCATCAACTTAAAAAGCCTTCAGCTGAAGTAGTTTCTGATATGACAGCTGGCTTTGCTGGCCAAATTTTGTGGTTTTATAACAATCTGTTTTCAGTTAAAAAAAGCCTGAAACAATTTGCTTTTGGGTCAGTGACCACACAAGCAATATGGGGAAGTGATTTCCCAGACAACTGGTTGTAACAAAGGTAAAAAATACCCAAACCACAGAGAGATATATGTTTTTGAGTCATCCCCATTTCCCTAGATCTAGACCCTACTTGTAAAGCTCTTACGTGAAATATTTTTCAGCAGTAATAGGATTTCATCATAACATCCCTCTAAAAGATATACAAGAAAGGGTTAAAATTAGTATAGGATACTTCATATTAGAAGATCTCTTGCATTAACATTGGGGAGGAAGTGCTCTCTTAGAAATTCTTTCCTGTGCAGCCTTGGTTACTTCCAATGATTTCAGAAATGATTTTGTATCAATATTAATGAGTAATAAAAATACTCTCGTAGTTACCAAAAGAGTTTCTAATTAGATATTACAGGAGATCTTTTTCATTCAGCAGTAAAATACTTGTTAAACAGTTTTAATATGACTTTCTCTTGAAAAGTACCAACTTTAAAAAAATATCTTTCATTACATGCAGTTTAAAAGCTGCTTTTTAACTATGGCTGTAAGATGTAACACAGACAATACCATTGAAGTTGCCAGCAAATAGCTAATAGATGAATCACTTTAGAGCTAATGAGTTATTCAAGCCCATACAATGTTTAAAAATTTATGAAAAATAACTTGCCATCCCCTCATAAATTGGCAGAATTATCTGTACATAGCAGTAATTACACTACTTTACACGCAGGCAAATGGAATAGATTATTATTGCTAATGTAACAGATTTCTGTTGCCCTTTCGATCCTTTCAACAATTTAATCTCCTGAAGCGTTTGCCTTCATTTCCAGCTCGGGATATTGCCTTTTAATGGATTTTTCCATAGGTTCATTAGAGCTTTTGGATCATTAGGAAATGAGGAACAGTTACTCCTCTTCCCCCGAGCAGACCGTATCATCCTCTCACTTTATTCCTGGGTTTATGGTCAAAAATTGCATTATATGTGTAATAGTTACAATACTGTGAAATCATAACACACAGAGCGTGTAGTCACCTCTTAACACATTTTCTTTTGTTTTATCCACACTCTTGAAATATCTCCAACAGGACTGTGCTGTTTCCATAATGCCATAAACCTCACAAAACCCTTAGAAGAATATACAATTCTTAACATTTTTCAAATTGTCAAGAAAAATGGCTGTATCTTTAACTTTACTGAATACAAGAGACCTAAAGGAGACATTTTCAGAGTATTTCATCTTTCCCTCACACTTCCCTCCTCGAGAGTCAAATGCCCTCTGCTTATCTTCTGCTTATGTTTTAGGATTGCTTCTTAACAACTGGAAGAGGTCTAAGGTCCCAAAGAAGGTATTTTGTCTCCTTCCAGTTTTTCACTAAAACAAACAAAAGCAAATCCTTGATAGTTGATGGAAGGAAAGGTAATTTGCTTCTTATCAGCACAATTGTCTTTGGGTTGACTTTTGATTCAAAAATTTATATCATTTAATCTGTCAAACCTCTGTCCTCCTTTTTACCAACATGAAGACTTGGTTTTGTAATTTTTTGCACTGGCCCTGGCTGAGGCATCAAGGGTTGGTGACCGTTTACTGTGTACTCTGTCCATAGTCACTGGAGTGTAACAGGAGAAGATGCAGCCCATATAAGAACTGAATCATCTACTGGAAATGACCACCTAAAAAGAGTGCATGGGACAACGAGAGTCCTTATTTAGGGACCACTGATGAGCCATGAATTCAGGCACTGGAGTTGGAATATGCATGTCCAGATATAGGTCTGTAGGCCAAAAGCATGAACAAATGCAAGGAAATGGTGAGATTTATCACGGCTGAATGAAAATGAACCCTGCAGAAAGACATGATGGCACTGTGTTTGTTAGAAACCACATAGCTAATCCTTTGTTTGAGGAGTTATGATGACGATTATTTCCATTTTTCTGATGTTGATGGGAAGTAATTACATGGCTCTATTCTACCAGGAATCAGTTGCCAGTTGAATAAACTAAGCAAAAAGGGTTTTTCTCCAGAATTATCTTCCTGGGAGGAACTTCTCTGCTACTGAGACAGTTGCCAGGCACAGCCCTAAAGCAAGCAGGAGACATACATGATGGAGTGATTCCAGAAGACACAGACGGGCTTTGTTCTCTCCTCTGTTTCCAGCATGGTGTACTCTACTATGATGGGCTTTTCCACCAGGTTGGGAGGAAGGTCCCCGTCACTGTGAATGGCTGTGCTCACTACAGGTGTGTTAATGATAGGGCGATTTGGCAATCTGCAGGAGGAGAAAAAATGCACGGTGATCTACATGTTGAAATGCAAAGCACTGATTTGGTAAGGTTCTGCAAGTAAAAGATTTCCAGTTGCTTCCACTTGGAAAGTGAGGCAGATGCACCATCAGCCTTCCACACCACTGTGTTTCCAAAAGCTGCTGGCACTACTGACGTGGTTACTCTCCCACCGTGTGCCAGAGGAGGACAAGAGACAGTACCATGGTGACAACTGCAGCATGGGTGACATTTGGTCACGATAAAAGCAACTCTGCCTCCCCGCACACTCAGAGCAAGTGGAGGAAGGGTTCTGCACAATTCACAAACAGGTTTGAGGTTTACCTCAAGCTCCTTCGGTCAGGATCATAGTTTTCAGGCAGGAGGTGTCCTAGGGACCGGTAGATGATGACCATGGCAACAGTATGATGTGTTGAGACATCTGGGTGTCGCTTCTTCCTCTTTGCAAAAGCACTCTCAGGGCTTAGTGCATCGCTGTTCACCTTAGAGGATAATTTTTGATTTGAAGGCTTCATTGTAGGCACTGCTATGGAATTAACACAAATATTAAATTCTTTCCACACAACTTCAGAGTTACCATTTAAACTGGTAATTTTGTTTTGCAAAGATACAGAGATGTTACTGTTGCTGTAACTCTAGGCTCCTCATGTTATATTTGATATTTTTAATAAAAATATAGCACATTTCATAGATATAGAGCTGATAATAAAGTAAACATTGAATCACGAATAACCATTTAGTATAGCTACAAAATAAGCCATTTCTAAACTACAAGACCCTTAAGTATATAAATACTCCGTGCATGATTTAAAGAGAACATTAAAATAATATACATGCTATTAAATTGTATAAATAGCAAAACTAGTGTTATAAATACAACAATTGTTCTTAAGGGCTTTCTCCCTGCTAATTCTGTTGTTCTAATGAGCTTTTGGTTTTGGCATGTCTCTTAAAATTCACATTCTTTTTCCTTACAGAAAAGATAGAAGTTTTTTTTCTAGGTGCCCTATTTCTGAGGAAGAAGTCTTAAAGATATATTAGGTTATTCGTTATTATGTGTTATTTTCACAAGTGTCACTATTTCCCCATTTGGAGGCTATTCAGCCGTGGTATGTGTATAATTATTGCACTTTGAATTATGCTCTTTCTCCTCCCTTGCCCAAGGTAACTTGAGGTTCCTCTCAGCAACCTCCAGGTACTTCAGAGACGCTGGGAAGCAGGCACTTCCCTACGTATTCTCCCTCATCGCCCATCTCCCTGTGCAGACCAAGACTTTTTTATTATTTGCTGCCTAGTTCTGATAACATGGCTCTGCTCCCAGATTGGGATTCTCCATCTCTGACACCTCCATCTCTGCGGGGACTGAGGGAAGGTGGTCGTGGGGCTGCAGGCTGTGGGTCCCCATCCCGGTGGGAACGGAGGCAGAGCATTTCTCCCGCACTGACAGGGCAGTTGGAGGGGCTTCGAGCGAGACCTGACAGACAGGTACAGCCAGTTACACAGCCCCCCGTGCTCCCACTGCTGCCGGCAGGCAAAATGCCTCACAAGTATGCACAGCTGCTCCAGCCCGAAATAATGTTGGCTTGTGTAGACGGCCGCCCCGCTCTCACCCTAGGACCATGCTGCTTCATGAGGATTAATCACGCTCCTTGGGAACGAGTCAAAATTGCCCTCTGAACGGCAGCAGAAGGGTTTTACCTTTCCTTTCTGAAGGCCTGAACAAAGTATCAGGGAAGACAACAGATGACTCCAGATCTTTTGGATAATCTTCTTTAATCTCATGAAATCGCGGTATTCTAGCTCCCGTGAAATTAGACTTGTCAAAGATGTCAACAGCAATAACTGAGAGGAAAAAAAGTTTCCCATTAAATTAACTTCAATGCTTTCAAATATGATACTGCGGCAAAACGAAACACGACTGAAAGGTTAAAATATCTGCGTGAGGCAGAGAACACATTTAAACCCCAAAATACAAATTTAAACTTTCTCAATTAATACCTTAAATGACAACGAAGGGCTTATGTGTCAGCATTAGGTGACACTTATCAAATTACAACTTTATTTTGCAGTGGAAAGGAATTAACAAGACAGTATCTCTATAGGAAAACACTGCTGGCAACATTGGAAATATAGAAGTGGCATGCTCCAATTTCAAACTTGCTTCTTGTAGGGAAGGCTAAATCTGCTGCTTCAGAAATATACTTCTTCTACATCTGTTAAATTGCAAAGTCAGCTAAGTAAAGAAAATAACCTGGATTTTACCTGGGACTAGTCCTTAGTCCTCCAGTCCTCCTTCCTTTACACTATCAGTTCCGCTCTGACTCACCTCAGCAGCTCTGCCTGTTGTCTAACTGCCAAAATATTTAAAAGCACCTGAATTGGCTTGAACTTTCCCATTTAAGAGTCACTGAGTGCCAATTTAGATGTTCTAATAAAAGAGAGAAGCTGGAAGTCCTGGGGGTAACCCTACACAGAAAGCTGTGGTCCACTGCAAGTTTCGATATGAAGAAATATCCAAGTTAAGATCTGCAAATTCCCATTCCTTTCCTAATCTCCAGGTAACTCCCAGGTGAGCCATTAGGAAACTCCATTAACACCACGTTCACCTGGAAAAACTGTTCAAAAGAAAACAGACCCCTTTCGGGCCAGAGTTGACTCGTCCCTCCCAGGCTCACGCCTTTTCACTCAGGAAGAGCCAGTTGAAAAAAAAATCAGGATTTACAACCTGCAAGAAATTTTGGGTTTTGTTTTCAATCTCATTTCAGTTTGTTTAAAATATTGTGTACTTTTTTCTTCTGAGTATGAAGATAAAATTATTTTGATATCAAAAGGAAATATTTCATTTTTGGTTTATTAAACAGAAATCAAAGTATTTCAGTTTGGTTTAGTTTCAACAATAATCATTCCCCCTGGAGTTGATGCAGAACTTAATAAACTTTGTAGTTTGAATGTCTCATGCCTTTGGTTTTTATGCCCCTGTGATTATGGATGTGACACACTCTTCGGACAAGGTTTGTAGGAAAGATGAATTCACTTCTTATACCAACAGGTGTAATTAGTAATTGGGAGAATGAGACAAGCTTTTGGGCACATAAGTCCTTCTTCAGGTCTGAAATAAAAGGAGCAGCTTGAAAAGCTAAGTACAAATTTGGGATGATAATAATTTAGACCACCTCTGAAAGAAAAAACAGATAGCAATGCTGCTTGGGAGGGACCTTCGAGGGTCACCCAACTTCAGTCTCACCTCCCAGTCAGAGCAGGGCTATCACCAACACCCCATCACCTGCTGGTACTGGGGGAGAAAATGAAATACAAAAGGCAGCAGATAAATGGGGAAAGAGGCCGGCCAGGCTGTGGTTGCTCTGCTTCACTCGCTCGTGTGTCTCGAGGACATCTGTGATGTACATCACAGTCCTGCAAGTGCAGGAGCTGCTGTTTGCTTGTCAAAGGAGGCATTTACTGTGACGGGTGGGGAAGGTGTCCTGGTATGTCTGCTGCTTCCTTCTCAGTTTAGACTCATTCTGGATATTTTGGACCCCAAGGGTTTTGCTCTGCTGATGGGTTTTGCAAGTCTGGGAGAGTGTTTGAAGGTTTGGATGGGTGATTCTGAGAAAACACCTTTCAGCACAGGAATTTCTACAGATGATGATTTTTCTGGATAGGCCCCAGGCTAGGAAGGCATGTGAACATGAGAGGGATATGATCAATAGGAGGTGTTGGGTTTTTTCTTCAGGTGGTGGTGCGATTCTTTCAAATCCATGATCTACTGCATTCAACTATACTAGGTGGTCTCAAAAGTTCTGTCTGTACACCACTGTGGCTGCTACAAAATACTACCCAGAGCAGTGGCACAGCCCAGAGGGAAAACAGATCTCCCAGGAGCCCCCCATGGCACCTGGGAGATGTGGATCAAGGCTTAATTGACTTGAAATGAATGCACTGATTAGAGTAGAAAATCTATGCGTGTTGTTCTCAGTGGATACTACTAAAACAAATAGCCAGCACCTCTATCCAGTGCATTTTTAAAGCTCTAATACAAAATGGGAGTTTTCAACACAGATACTCACTCATGTTAGTGGCCACAATGACAAAAGGTCTCATGTAAGTTTTCTTCATGTTCTGGGCCACGTTATTGAAGTATTCCTCATAGTGCCTGAGCAGGTGAGCAGTGCCACCCTCTGTTCGCTGAATTTGCTCCCAGTGGTCCTTGTTGCTGGGGTCCAGTAGAGCACTACCCACTTTGATAATATTCTGAGAAACAGAATTATGAAGCAAAGACAATTATGAAGCAAAGACAATTATGAAGCAAAGAAAATGCTGGGTTTCAAGTAAGGAATATTGAAAATGATTGGCATTACTGCCTCAGGTGAGTGCATAATGAAATATTTTAATGCAGGCATGTTCTACTGCAGCCACATGAAAATATGCACACCAGTTACTCACCCTGAGGTTGTTTTTTTTTTTTCTGTTACATAAAGCAAATCCCTTCAAAGTTTTTATGAGCAAAGTAAGCCAAAACTGGAAGTTGTAGGAGAACTGCCTACTTTCTTTCCCCTTTATGACAGGAAGCCTAGCAAGAAAACGCCAGAGAAAAACCTAACCGTGTTTTCTTTGTTTTGGAGAGATAAGAAGCAAGAAAAGCACAATGCTTGGGCTTGGTATGTACACTGAAGAGCTCCCTCAGAGAAATCAAAGTAGTGTGATACATTAAAAATAAAAAAAGAGCTATAGTTAGCAATATCGCTTTCTCTTTTAGTTTGATTTTTTTTTTTCATTTTGTTGATTCCTGGACACCTAGGAAAACTTACTTGGTGAAGAATGACAAGAGCAAATATTACCTTGCATACACATACTTGAAAATCCGTAAGAAAACATAAATCATGTTTGTCTCCCCCATTTTCATGTTGCTTACAAATGCTGTTAAAAAAGAAGTTCTAGCTGAGGATCTGCCCCTTCAGCCCATTCTTAGAAGAATATAGAGGGACCCTCAGGCTGAGTGGAAAAAGACCCCTAAAGTGAGTGTTAAATGGCTTAAATGGAAAAGGTGCTAAGAAGTATTTAACCTTGGTGTACATATGAACTACATTGTTGTGTCAAAACCTAATTCCTAACTGAGGCAAAATTTGCATAAATGAAGGTAGGAATTAATCACCTTAGGCTCTAAAATAGCCAAGGCAAATATTTAGGTTCCATTTAGAAGCAGATGGGGAAGACATATTCTCTATGTAGTTTTTGAGGTTGCAAGTGTGTATCTGAGATAAAAAAGGCTGCCTGTATGACTACCTTTATCCAGGGTGAGAAGCACTACACGGTTCTCCAGGAACGCAGGAGACACATGCTGTACTTGGTACGAGGCCTCCTTGATGTTTGTGAATGTTATTTATGTTTTTTTAATTATCTATTTTTCAGGTTCCTACCTGAGACTATAAAGAAAAATAAATTCCTTCTCCCCTTGTGCTCCCTCAGCCTAAGATGTTGCCTCCTCTTTCTCATGAGGTTTTCAAATTCCTGACCTATCCTAAAAATATCTAGGGAGTTCTTGAAAACATCGTCTGTATGAGTTTCAGTGCCAAGTGCAGAAAATAATAAATTAAAGCAGAGGTTTCCAAACATTTTTTTTTTTGCTTATTGTTCTTATTTTTAGTTAACAAAACATGATAAAAACAAAGTTCCATCTCAAGGATGAGGGAATTCTTTCACTCCATTGCCTGCACATACAAGTTTGTCAGCACAGTGTCTCCTTAAGAAAAGAAAAACTGAATCTCTTAACATCTGGTGCATCTAAAATGCTAAATGTTTCAGAAGTTCCCCACTTTCTGTTGACGATATAACCCAAGACACCAAGGAATTTTCTCAACCACATTTCCTGCTTGTCCCACCTCACCAGGGATGTCCTCTCCTGGTGCAGCTTGGCCTTGCATGGGGTCTCCACTCCAAAGTCTGCCTGACTGGGCTGGTCCTCCTGCAGTACTGTGAGCAGTGAGCTTCAAAGGGAGCCAGACCACCTTTGGCCAGCATGGAGGCCATTCTTGGCCCATGGAGACTTGTTCCAGCATCCCTACACCGGTACCCAAGCTCTGAGCTCTGCTAGTACAGCTCCAGCAGGATGGTTTAGCTTTGACTCTATGCTGTGATACAGTCTGGGTCTTGGAAATAGCATTGGCAAGCGTGGACAGCAGTTTCCCCCAGCAATGGGGAGAGCTCTACCAGCCTGACACAGGTCACACAACCTTCACATTTTCAGACCACAGAAAACTCCCAGCTTCCTCAGCTTCCTCCACATCTCACATCCCACAACTATGTGTTTCCCCAAAAAAGGGAGAGTACGACAGTTCGTTCTCTACACCTGGTCAGGTCTTTGGTGATAACCAGATCTTTCATGAATTCTTTGACTATCAGAAGCCCTCTGTCACGCATTTTTGTATGTGCCTGCATCACTTAAAATATCAGTACAGTATGGAGTGTCTTTTAATGTACCAACTCTTTAATAAACATAATAAACATAACTCAAGTGCTTCCAAACTGAATTACAGGAAACCTTCAGAGTCAGTAACTGGCTCAAAGTTTGTTCATTGCACATTTAAATGAAAACCATCATATTAGGCACGTTTTTCAATAAAACTGAATATAGTGCACAAAGCTATTTATCCAGGAATAACATATCAACTTGATTTATTTTTTCATTTGGGGAATTTTGCTTTTGGTTGTTACTATGATATTTATTATGTGTGCATACACACATGCATAACCAACTTCCCCTTCTAAATTGAGAAGACTGACTCACTTGTGAAAAATGTTAAGTAATTACATGATATTCGTTCCACTTTGGTCAAAGACAAATTTAACTATCCATTGCCATAAAACTTTTGCAGGGAACCGTAAGGACTCAGGACAGTATATAGTATCCCTCTTACTTCATTGAATTCCACGTCCCTCGTGGCTGCCAAGTCAAACCCTTGCTGCTGGCTCTCATACTTGAGGACCCGGATCATCATCTGGTAAGCTGTCCTCACATCGTTGCCATACAAGCTGTGTGTGTATTTGGTGGCATTCTGCAGCGCTCTCGCGATCCGTATGGTTTTGTCTCCATCCAACTTGGTCTCATTGTGGTGTAACTTCTCATTCTGAATCAGAGACAAGGAAGAAAAAATACAATGATGTCTCTTTTTTTTTTTTTTTTTCCACTCTAGTTACAAAGAAAATTATCATTTAGCAATTTTTGGCACAAAGGAGTTGTTTGGTCAAATTGTGTTTGTCTTGTACAATTTAATGGAAAATGTAACTGAGAGCCAGAAAAGCACACGGGTCCTGATGGGAAACAAGAGGATTCAGAGGCTCAGTCAAAAAAAGGAGTGCAGGGATATTAAACTGGAGTCTAACGGGATGATCCTTTATTTTATAAAAGCAAACCCGAGAAAAGACAACTTACCATGATTTTCAGATCCACAAAAGTGTTGGTGGTGCAGTTGAAAAGCTCAGGAGGCAGCCAGCCCTTTTCAATGTTACAATGGCGAACTGCATTTCCTGAAGGAAACAAAGCATCGATCATAGATAGTAATGCTTTGAATTGTGCTGGGTAAATCTTCACACATTTCAAATGCCCTAGACTTTCAGATTTCCTACATTTTCAAGTTTCTTAGAGCTACAAATGTATTTCACTTTCCAAACGAGGATTCCTGTCTAAGAAAAGTCAGACCTTCAAGATCTTGGAAGACCCCCTGGATAAATTGTCATGGAATTGTCAGAGCTTGAAGGGACCTCTAGAGATCATCTAATCCAACTCCCCTGCTAAAGCAGGGGACGTGCCTAGAGCATATCGCTCAGGGCTGCATCCAGGCAGGTCCTGAAGATCTCCAGAGAAGGAGACTCCACCACCTCCCCGGGCAGCCTGTTCCAGGGCTCTGGCACCCTCACCATAAAGAAGTTTTAACTCATATGTGAATGGAACTTCCTATGAAGTGCTTGTGCCTGTTGCCCCTTGTCTTATTGCTGGGAAGCACTAAAAAGAGTCCGGCTCCATCATCCTTTAACCCATCCTTTAGATACTTATAAGCATAAATAAGGTCTCCCCTCAGCCTTTGCTTGTCCAGGCTAAAGAGTCCCAGCTGGCATTTTCGCACGCTGCATGTGGAAAACACTTCAGCCAACGTGTGTAATTCCCTTTTGCCACTTGTGAATGGTCTCTGAGCAGCTTACTGTTTAATTTAGTATTTTGCACTATTTGTCAAAACATTTTATAATGTAATTCTCAGCTGTGGATCCTTCACAGTGAATTACAAGTTATCAAATTAAAAATTTAAATTGTGCTAGTTAAATTGCACATAACACATTGCATGTGTCTAAGCCATTTAATTACTAATATCTAAAGCTGAGTTATAATCAATAGAACAATATCTAATTATATTATTCTCTTCCACAGTTAGGTGAATACAACTAAGCCTCAGCTTCTCAGTCTGAATATTCATTATTATAAAGCTTACTTTTTCTGAATGTTTTGTAAAATTCACTTAAGATGTGCAATTCCTGTAAGTGCCCTTGCCTCTTTACTAGAGGCAAAGTGCCTCTTTACTTGAAGAGACGTTGGGGTCAATGACAAGAACAGGGCAGAAAACTTATTTTAATCAACTTTATACTGTTTAATAATGTAAATATTCTTCAGTTAAAAAAATAATAATCAATTCTATCTCCCAAAATCCTCATAACAGAAGCTTGACTACAGACCTTCTGCACACCTACTGGCAGTGACCTTCCCCCCAGTAACATTTGGGGAACTCACATAACCATTTTTAACTCATTCCACCTGAGAAGTGCCCTCAGCAGAGTTATCAGGCCCAGAAATGAGACAGAGGTTTCATTTCCCACAGAACAGCCTCCAGAAAAGATTGTGAATTCCGTTTGCAAAAATCCTGTAACTGTTTTCAGGGCCACACATGAAAAAGCAGGTTGTCGTTTGCCTGCTGTACAAAACAACACAGGTCATGTGCTTTATCAAATGCATTTCTCAGCTGTCTGACTTCATGGTAAGAGAAAAGATGTTGGGTGAAAAAATGTGAGTTCTGCTGTAACTCTTCGCTTTATTAGCCTGCAAAACTAGTAAACCAATCACTACATAAACGATTTTCCTCATTTCGTCTTTGCCCAGAGGAGCCATATCGCTGAAGAACATGAACAAGTCACTAGAAACTAAAAGTTACATCTGTAAGAATTGCTTAATAGAGCAAACAGAAAATGGAATTGTGCCTTTTTGAAAATGCATATACAAAATTTCTGTTCTTTATATGTGTTTATCTGCTGCATTTTTGTATTTATTTATTGCTACCATCTCAAATGTATTTTAAAGGCTCTTGAGTTTCAGCTAGCTAAACTTTTCTGCCTGTGAGATGCATGAGCTATGCTGTAATTTCTAGACCCAATGAATTAATGCCATTACTTATGTACACTTATTTTTTTTAGTCTTTTTTCCGCCTTCAAGCAGGCATGTAGATAAAGTAGTTAATGTTTTACCCAAGGAACTTACCCACTGATCCCTTAGGACATGGCACAGCAGCTGGCTGGCCAAACTTGGTTTGTGGCCACCAAATACCAGCCTCGAAAGCTTTGGGACAGCCATTATAAATTACTGAAAGCAGAAAAAGAAATGATGCAATTTTTCCTATCAGATAAAAATCAAAGGACGGAGATATTTCAGCCTGCCTAAAGGACTTCCCGAAATTCCCAAGCCCTGCCAGGATACCTGCCCTCTGCAGTGCCTTCCAAGCTGTAACCCATCTGCTGCTCCTCATCCAGCAGCGTGGGCAGACAGGTACAGGCAGAGGAGAGCTCCGGATGATTATGGGGCTCTGGATTTTGGCTCTGCCTATCTCTGCCTGCTCCTTTCTTGTGGGAAAGCGTGTCTCCTTCACTGCACCCACAGGCTGTGGGGAGATGGCTGGCTGCAGCAGCTCTGTGCTGATGACAGGAGGAGGGTGGGTGGGAGCATGAGAGGAAAGGCAGGATGGGCATGAAAGGGAAGAAAAGGAGAAGGCACCAGGTGCCTGGCACAGCCTCTGTGGGCAGCGGGCTCTTCAGCTGCAGCACAGCAATACAACGCCGCACTGCCAGACAAACTCAGGTTTCAACTAAAATTAGGATTAGTATTTTGCTCCCCGCCCCGGTAAGCTCGCTATATTTCCATTTGATGAAAATTAAAGAAATATGAGCTTTTAATTTTTTTTTCTTTTTCCCCAGCCCCCAACAGGCTTCTTGGCACAGACTCAGGAGGAGGGGTGCAGGTTTAGGCTGTCACAGCTCCCACTACCCGCTCCCCCCCTGCCCCGGCCTGGAGCCACCCCACTGGGTTCACCAGTGCCTCCAGGATGCAGCTGAACGCCCACCACCCTGTGCCCCCCATCACCCCACTGCTGGCAGCTCTGACCCTGCAGCTACTGTCCGTCTGACCAGCGGGGCTCGCTGGACACGGAGGTACCTTCACAGCCCTTCCCAGTCACTTCAGCAAAGGGGTTGTCGCAGCGGTTGCACTGCCGCCCGATGACGCCCGGCTTGCAGGGGCACTGCCCCGTCTCCATGTCGCAGGCACGTGTGTGGGAGCCAGAGGGGAAACAGTCGCAGGGGTAGCAGGTGTCACTGCTCTGGGGCCTGTAGTAATTCGCCTAAAAAAAAAAAAAACCCCAAAAAACCCCAAAAACACCTCAAACCCAAAACGATAGACAGGAGGATTTGACTTGTATTCCACACGTCTTGCTTTTCTGAAGTCCCGGTCTAGTGGCATCGTAAAAAGGGCTGATTTTGCAAAGTGCAGGATGATAATGATATTATTACTGATGGAAAATATAATAGATACAGGAAGTGTGCTGTGTTACCCCTGGCAATGCAGGGAGCTGAGCGCTGAGGGGGTGGCTGGACTGCCCTGTGCCACTGAGAGCCATGATTTGGACCATCACTTGCAGTGGGGGCAGAGGTTACTCCTCGTGTACGCACTGCCAGAGCCCAGCAAACATATTCCTGGAGGATTTTTTCTGCTTTGCAATGCCACTCTTGTATGGCACGGACAAGCCAGAGAGAAGGCCTCCTGCCCTGTCCATTTGTCTCACCTACAGGGAGGAGAGCAACCACTGCTCATGTATTCAGATGGCATCTGTAAATGCTTTTGATCTGAGGCGTTACGGGGTTACACAAGAGCGTGGTGCTGGCACCCCACTGACTCTATTTAACGCAACAGTTGCTGTGTGTCCTGCTGGCATTTAGGAAAAGAGTTTGGGGCCAGATTCGCTGACGCCGGTCTGCACAGGCGCAGCTCCTCTGATGTAATTCAAGCCTATTGTAAAAGCTATTGTGAGAAGCCCTTTGAAAAACCTTCAGGAGGGAGGCCGCCTCCCCTCCAGCGTCCCCCGTCTGCCCCTGCCTGGCCATGGCAAATTCCTCTTCAATTCGACAGAGCTGGCACCGAGGACTGCGTTTCGCCTCTCCTTTATTTACCTCCCTCCAGCTGCTACGCCTTGGGCTGGCCCGTTGCAGAGGGGAGAGCTTCGCCCAGCTGGCCCGAGCTGTTTCACGGCTATTACTCACTTGTGATACACAAAACACCACCAGCACTCCTCTGCACCCAGGCCTGATCTCCCCCGATAAACCGGGCTGCACTTCAGAGAGATCAGAGCCCGGCTTTCATCCCTCAGCTTTGCTTCCCAAACACAAATAAGATAAGAGCTGCACAGTATGATTTTGTGGAGGGCGGCGCCAGCAAAACGTTTTAGGTCAAGATTAACAACACGGCACTGCATATACTGTCTGAAACAAAACACAACCGAGCACACTTTGTCTTGGACACACACTTGTCGTGGTTATTAGGGGTATAGTTACTTTTTAAACTAAAGAAATTTTGACTTAAGACACTTTTCTCTTGCTTACCTTACAGTGGCATTCTCCATTGGTCTTATTGCAATCGGAATCAAACCCTTTGCTAGTCTCACAATTACATGGACCACAGATGGGATTTCCCCACCAGCCTCTGGGACACGGCAGGTCAATCCTATAAAAGAATATCACAACGAAAGAAAGTTCTTTTAAGCTTCCTCTTAAAAGCTAGGGAAACAGAGCCCAAATCTGTGCTCAACTCTACCGGCTAATAGAGTGTAATGTTGAGATACTTGCAGCAGCCAACACTCAATACATATATAAATACATATAAACTGTAATTAAAAAAAAGAAACAAACAGCCTCAGGGTACAGCTCCCCAACACCTTCCATCCCACCTCCCACCCCTGTTGTGGGCAGCAGTGCTTGTCCAACCAGCAGGGATGTTGGCTCAAGTGCAGAGCATAGGGTGGCTGCAAGCTCACCCTATGAAAAGTCACTACTTTCAGCCAACCTGGCTTTCTCAGACAGCTCACCACACGGTCTGAAAAGACCTGGTCTGCAATAGGGGGGAGGAGGATGAGGGACATGTGGTTGGGGACACGGAAGAGGGAAGGGTGAAGTTTTGGTTCAGACTACGAGTGGAGAAGCACAGCTAGTCAGAAGCTGTGCATCAACCCAAAAGCCATCCCTGATGGAGATCAACCCTTGTTTTCACTGGTTCTTTTTCTGCTGGGTGAACTTCTGAGCAGGTTTGTCCCACAAATACCCCAACACTAGGGCTGGCAAGGAGAGCTCTGGGAAGGGGCCATGGCAGCGAGCAGGGTCTCTGCTAGCTGAAGTCTTCATCAAGCAATGATCTGAGGAACAACACTGACGAGTCTTTGATCAGCATAACGCACAAGGAATCCCCTCCCTGCTGCTCTTTTTAGGAAAGAAAAGCTGTTTGCCGTCTGTTTCAAAGACCACATCGAATTTTGTTTACAGTAATTGCCAGGTTTGTACTGCCACGCTTTATAAAATGAAAAACCACAATGCTGCACTTGACATGATGTCAGCAGATAATGACAAGGGACAACGTCTCTCCATTGCTAATCCAGAGGAATGAAAGATGAATCTGGCAATGGCATGGCCAACATTTGCAAGCCCACACAACAAAAGGCAGAGGAAGAAGCTTGTGGTTTTCAAAGGGAAGGAAACATCACATGAGCTATTCCTAAATGGGCAGACAAATGCGCTTCATTTGCACATCATGAATGGCCCATATTACAGTAAATCAAAGTGCTGTCTCTGGGATGAGGCCGGTTGCTGCTTATCTGAGACCAGGAAGCCAGTGATGAGGGAACCGGCACGTTTCTCTTACCGAGCTCTATAGGACACAGGCCTCCCAGACTGCCCAGAAGAGAGGGCTTTTTGCCAACTCAGGGACTGGACCCAAACTGCAAAGCCATTTTATCTGGCTGCAGGCCACCTAACTGGCTGCATCACTCTGTGTGTGTGCTGGGGGAGCTGGAGGAGAGACATGGAGCAAACTCAGGCCAAGCCCACCACAAGGTAGAGATCAGATGCAGTGCTGGTTAATCCAGCACAGCTGGTCAAGCCCCTCAACTGTTGTTAAAGCACAGTGGCCCCTGAGTATATGGAAGTATACCTTGATTCTGGGAAGAGAGCTCAGGAGTGCCAAGGGGCACAGAGCCTTTAAATGCCAACAACTATGAACACTTAAATTGTAACGGGAAAGCTAACCAAAGCAGAAAAGGAAGCGGGAAGACTGCTGCCTTAGGAGAAGAGATACCTGGAGGGAACAAGAAACCAAGAACCAAAATAATCCTCTTACTTGCTCTCGCAGTACTGTCCATAGTAGCTTTGTCCACATTCGCAGGTGTAGCCATGGGATGAGCTAGGTTTGTGCACACACGTGGAGACATGCTCACATGGGTTCAGGTTACATACATCAACACAGTCTCTCCCAAAGTACCCTGGGGAGACAACGTCATAAAATTACAGCAACCGTTGTAATTTACGATTTGCATGTCTCCAAAAGACCATCTATTTTAAGCCTATACACTAATAACACATCTTCAATAATCAGTAGATTCCCCCTGAGATACTGTCAGAAAGAAGGTACTCTTTTCCCTCTCAGCAAAAGAGATACTGGGTTGCTCTTTTCGACAGTCTGTTAACATGCTTGAGGCACCCTTGTGCCTTTGGTTCCCAGTTTTATATTCAGGGCATGTGTTACAAATAGTTTTGTATTCTCTCCCTGCACGTATGGAAGTGACTGTGCTGAGTGCTGACAGCATGTGCTGGCTACATGCACCAAAACAGAGAAAACATTCAAAGTATCCCGATTAGGATGCAGAGTGTGAGACTGAAATCCAACAGCAGAAAAGGCCATGAAAGAAAAAGAGAAAAAAAGGGAAAAGAAAACAGTTAAAAAGAAAAGGGGAGGTGCAAGGAAAGAATCCTTTGGACCACAGACTGTCTTTCATGGAACAAACGATCCTTAGTCCATGACTGCAGTTTCAAGGGTGCTACAGTAAGGCTAAGGAAGATAATACTGATTGGAAGAGGAAGAATCAGAAGATGAGCAGTTTGCAAGCATGCTGCTGCTGCTGCTCTTTGTCTGATGAGCCCATGAAGATGAGATCCTGTCCCGGATGAGCTGGGATGGTCACTGGGTTACCTGGGTCGCAGACACAGGAGTAGCTGTCCCAGTCGTCACTGCAGTAGCTGTGCTGAGGACACGGGTTGGAATCACAGGGGTTATCCACTTCACAACCCTCCTTTACATTGATCTTGATAGCCTGTTTCATGTTGAGAGTAGCTGTATTTGTAGATGTCTCTCCCATTCTTACTCCCTGGTGACAGAAGACAATTATTTTTAAATTAGAGTCTTCATTCAGAATACAGTACTATGTGTTTCACTAGTTCCATTCATCCACGTGGCTACATTTTAAAGAAACATCACCCAATGAGCCAAACCCATTTTTTCAAATGTTTCTCCCCTGTGAGAACAGATTTGTACCTAGAAAAGTGGGTGGACTTTAGTATTTTGATTCTTAGGTATTTTGATGGAGGAAACAGAAATGTTCAACGATGGATGAAAAAGAAAACCCCCTCATTTTCACACAGGTATTTCCTTAAAAGTTCAAGATTTATTGCTAACTTTCCATTTCATACCTGCATACAGCCATAAAATCCCTGCTGAACAGAGACTTGGTCTCCAGAGACACCTCCCACAATGATGCTTTTCATTTTCAGTCCAGGTAGTTGATTTCCAATTTGCACAGTGCTCTGTTGAGTAAAGGGACAGTTGATAAGAAGCGCTATCATCCTCTGTGACACAGATGGGCTACTTTCTGTAGTGATAGAATCAAGCAGTAGCTGACAGAAAAAATATAGAAGCAGCAAGGAACTAGACATCTGAATGCGGCTTTTTACAGACTTTTTCATAAGATATCTTATCCTTAGGCTTAATCAATTAATATAACTTCATTAGGCACAAATCACTACAGAACATATCTCACAGCATAAGTGTTTGTCCACAATCCTTTATCCCACTGTCTCCTAAAAACATTTCTGTAGTGCTTATTGGCAAAGTTATGATGCTGCCATACCTGGTACATCCCGTAGTCCAAGGACATGACAGCGAGGTACTTGATGTCTTTACCATCTTTAGCACTCTTCAGCTCTATTAATAAATGATGCCATTCCCCATCACTGACTCGTAACTGGTTCATCTTCAAACTCGCAACCTGGCTCAGGCCACTGTACACTTCAAACTGCACATAGTTGTTCAGTATCTGTTGGGAAAAAAAAAAATCATGTCTATTTTTTGCTATGTGTTTTTGTGTGTATTTGTGTATTTGATGCAGAAGGGGGCAGAGGGCAAGTTAATAATGTTTCCTAAGACAACCCAAAAGGAAAAAAAGTCCAAACAGTAAAGAAGGGAACACATGCAATAACTCCTTGCATAACTTTGGTCATTCAGGCTAACTTACCCTACTGACAAAAAAACCCCAAAA